>JAODUK010078574.1:0-15678 GCA_027564635.1 Typhlichthys eigenmanni | reverse complement strand
GACCAGGTGGAGAGATTATATCTCCACACTGGCCTGGGAACGTCTTGGGATCCCCCAGTCAGAGCTTGCTAATGTGGTAAGGGATGTTTGGGGTTCTTTGCTGGAGCCGCTGCCCCCGCAACCCGACTCCGGATAAGCGGGAGAAGATGGCTGGATGGATGGATGGATGGATGGATGGGTGGATGGATGGATGGATGGGTGGATGGGTGGATGGGTGGATGGATGGAATTTAACTTGGTAGTAATATCCAGAACATAAGCCTAGGCCTATACTGCCTAAAGCAAAAAAAAAAAAATCTTGCTGAGAAAATTACTAAAGTTGTTTTGTTGTCCTGCCAAATGATATTGTCTTCTCACAATTAATTTGGTCTGGACAACAATACAACTTTAAAATATTTTTTTCCTGAGCAAATCTATCTTTACTGTAGGACAGAATAGGCGTAGAATATACAGTAGCATATAAATATTCGGGTGGGTGGACCGCCAGCGGACCGTTGTCTAGAACGCCACTCAGCTGCCGGTGGGCCGCCGATTAAAATATAAGCAAAATACTGGTGGACCGCCAGCTTTAACCGCTAACTTTGAAGCTTTGCTGTATGCTAGTGTCTACATATGAAAGGCAAAAACCATTCTTAGCCAGCATTTAGACTATTTCAACTTAATTCATTGTTAACTCAAAGTTGAAATCCATGGCTCATATTAATAAAAATGTATAGGTAATTAACACATTAATTAACTGCATTAATTAATTTCTGATATAGATAGGAAATGAGCCATGATTATGGGTTTAATTCATAGTAAATCATATGTGACTCCATGTATTAATTAGGCAGGTGTCTCTCAGAGTTTGCTAACATTGTGCTGTGTCTTTTGTCAGTTTTTTCAGATTTCAGTCAGCAAAACCACATAATCAACCAAGTAAGCTATACCTTTAAAATAGCCTACTGTATTTAATATGCTTGTGCAGCCTATTGGGAATATTCTTAGGTTGTATATGCTACGACGTGATTCAGTTGGGATGGGGATACAGGGATAGCCTACAGCAGTTTGAAGATTACATCTGAAATGTCTAACTTTATTTGTTGTGCTTATGTTTTCTGTATGTCCTGACTCAGCCTGGATCGTCTCTGCTTAGCCTTAGCCTGTGCAGGTATTAAAAAAACCATGTCAGACTGGTGAGTGGAGCTGGACGCCAGACAGCAGGAGAGGTTTCGCCAGACAGCGGAGGAGTGAAGGTATATTTACACTTCGTTGCTAATTAGCTAAATAATGTTTTTTAAACATATATAAAGCTGTCTGTTGTCATTTATAAATCTATTAGATAAAGAATATCACGTTTAATAATATGTTGCTGCAGTGCTAGCCAAGCCTAATTTATCATGGCTGTAGATAAGGACATTTTTTCACAATATTTTAAAATGTAAAGTAATTCATATGGTTAATGTCATAAAATAAACGGTTGAGATATAATTGAAAAAGAGTTGATGAAGTGATGATTTTTGTTTATGAAAGGGTGCAAACTGATGTTGAATCAACATCGGAGTTCAACGTTGATTCAACATACTGTAGATCCAATAATTGTTTGCTATCTAGCCTTGTGTAACCGGACCCAAGATTCACTTTGTGAATAGGGTCTGGATTCGCTCCAGGGAGGGAAGTATTCTCAGTTGTTGCCAAACCACTGGGCGTAGACCTCTGGTAAATATTGAAACAATAGAGAGCCGAGGTCACTTCCGTGTTATGGGACCTTAGTTTTGAAAAAATATGTATGGTGGTCAATGGCAAGAAAAAACAAATTTTTAGATCCCGTTTGCTTTGTGACACGAAGCACACATAATGTTTGACTATTTAAAAGAAAAGTATTTTAGTCAAGAAAGTCTCAGTTTGTCGTGAATTTGTTGAAGTATAAGACTGAAAATATGTAATTAGTAAAAGTACAAACCCTGTGTCGCGTAAGTATCATGACGTTGTCGCGCCACAATCCTCAAGCAGAAGAGAGCGTTGTTTTGGTGACGTGTGTAGTTCGAGACGAAAGCTGCAGTTCACTGAGCGGTTAGACACAAAACTAAAGATTACTTTATAGTTTCACAACAAACTGCAACATTCTTGACTTGAACAATTGTCTTTTATATAGACACACATATGTGTACCTCGTGTCACAATTCAAACGGGATCTTTTTTTTCCCTAAGGTCCCACAACGCGGTAGTGACTTTGGCTCTCTATTGGACAGTCTTTAAGTTTAACCAGTTGTCGTTACTACAATTGGTTTGATTGCCTCATCTTAGCTCTACCAAAGTCCTGATAGGCAAGTCTCGCCACTCGGCAGCCATCTTGTATCTTTCTGACTTTTATTTAGAAAGTACTAAATGGCATTAGTTTTTTTTTTTCGATTGCTTACACGCTAAAAGTTTATGAAACACAGAGCTAGTGAAACCTTCCACTTTTTGCAAAACATTACACACAGTGATTTGCAAAATACTAAACACACACAATCTACATTAGACACAGAAATCTAATACCTGCCTTCCAAAATGCCAAACCTATGAATCATTGATCAAATCCGGCCATCAGGTGAACCGACATTTCGGTTCTAAACTCTAAACTCATCAGTCAGCCATAAGCACTACACAGATTTACAGTAACTGGTGAGCTTACCTGCTGCAACAGAAATGGAAGGTAACATTCTGTAAGATTAAGAAAACATAGCTGGCCACAAATATGTAGCCAATTATTTAGAATGTCCCAGGCCAACATCCACCACCATGTCAACATAGGTCCTTACAACTTACATAATGTGAATATGTTGGAATATGTGGGCCAACATACTCCTCCTTATGTCAGGATACCCCTCAATAAAGCCAAGCAACCAAACTGATGCATGGTCAATGCAAGGATGGATTCCCCATTCAAGAAAAGTATTTCCTCACTGTCTTGTAAGAGAAGATATAGCCTGTGATTTGTGAACAACTATAGGTGGAAAAAAATGCTTTGGAATTTTACAATATTTGTACTGTAATGCATTCTTTCTCACAAATGTTTTTGCTGTGTTTACAGTATGCCTATATACTATATTATATTTAGAATATGTTCTGTTCTAATTTTCAGTGCTAAATGTAACCTTTGGAAATGTGTAGTGTATTTGTCTGATTTTACATTGTGAGGAGAAATATTTTTTCAACATTGTGCAGTACTGGTATGTTATGTTTGAGCAATATATTCATGTACTTTGCTTTAACAATATCTCTGAGAAAAAAAATCTAGACTATACAGTATCATTGGAAAATAAGAAGAGAAGTGTTTCAGATTGAGGACAGCAGTGTGCAACTGGTTCAAACAGAATCTGATCATATGAACCATGTGTGTGCCATACGGTTACAAAATTGAGTTTTTACAAATTATTGCATAGTTTTGAATGAAGTTCCCTTTTGCAAAATATCTGAGATGTTGTGCTACTTGTGTGTATGGTTGTGTGAATTGTGTGTAGTGTTTTGACAAAATGAGCCCTACTTTCAAAATTGTGCTTAAGCAATCTAAACAAACTAATAGGGAGAGAGCCAGAACCTCTCTTTCAGTGATCATTGGGACATAACAATTGCACGTATACGGTCACGAGTCAAATCTGATAAAAACATCTTCAGACGTTTGGTGATTTTGCATCAAAATAAGGATTTTAAAAAGCAGTTTGTCTCCAGTTTATAATTCATGTATTTAGGTAGCAGTGTTTTGAATGAATCCCTTCAATGTGTAACAAACAGTCAAGTAGTCTGTGTTATTGACAGATTGTGTGTTGTCTGAGGGCAAAGTTAAAATCAGACCCAGAGATATATGTTTGGACCATTGTGTGTGAGGTGTTAAAAATTGTTTGTGAATATTTGAGAAATAATTAATTGTTCCAGGAACTTTGTGTAAGCAATCGAGAAAAACTAGTGGCTTTAGCTCCCCATAAATATTATTTACCACCCCTGTACTGTAAGACGTACATTTTTGATAGGTTTGGACCATGAATCGTGCACAAGTTGTTAAACATCTTTGTCTGATCAATCGAGGAAAAACTGTAATGCACTCTTTTGCAATGTTGTAAATGCACAGCAATTTTTAACATAAGAAATGAATAGAAGAGAGGGGGGACTGAGAAGATTAAACATTTATTTGTGGTTTTCGCAATACCGTGATAATACCGTTAAATTAAGGCACAGCCTTAGGAGGGGCGGAGACCCAAGTGCAGGACACAGAGGCAGGAGATGACAGAGTAACAGAAAAGGTAGATTTAATTACTAGGAGCAGATAAACAATACGACCCTGGGTGCCAGGAGTGGTCGGGGTTGGTTACTCTAGCCAGCTAGCAAGGCCGGCTAGCTGGCTAGAGTTCTGGTTGGCAGGGTTGCCGCGATGAGGAGAGTAGCAGGCAAGCAGGCGGTGAGGGGAGTAGCAGGCAGACGGGGCTGCCAGGTGTTTAGACCGCGTTGCCGACGTGATCGTGTTGCAGGCGGGACTGCGGCGAAGAGTAGAGTGGGTGATCGCTGGAACGCGCATCCGTGAGGAAGTTAACGAACTGGCAAAATGGGGCCGGGACGGAAAGCCTTTTTAACCTCCGCCCAGGAAACGTAGACAAGACAACTGCATGTGAGGTGCGTTAAGTGGCCGATGACGTGTCCGCGGCGCTGTCCGGTGCTAAACCCGTGGCCTGGTGCTGTCCAGTGCTGGATCGACCGTGGATTGTGACATAACCGTGATTAGTTTGGTCACTATAATTGTGATATTACATTTCATACCGTTTCATCTCTACTCTGCTGATGCTTGATCTCTGTGAACTCGGCAATCTTTGTCCAATGAAATGAAGTTTTCATTGGACAATGTTCGTTTCAAAATTAAACCAGTGTTAGTCGATTATCACCCACAAATTCTGGGCCAACCTGGCTGTGGAGCAGGCCAAGCATGGCATTTTAAAGGCTAAAATCGAATAAGATTCTAGAAATTCTGAGAGATGTGCAATGTAAAAAGTTTACTATATTTTACATTTCCACAGAAATAGGTTATACTGTACTGTACGGGCATGACACATACTGTACATTACAAAGGAAATATGGTCTGGACACCTAATATTTTTGCATTATCACCCATGACAGTATATTTGTTTCAGTGATAATAGGTTATATTTCACCTTTGTGAATCCAAGGTGTAACTGATACATATAAGGAGAGACTAGCCTCACATTATGTCACACAGAGAGAGAGAGAGAGAGAGAGAGAGAGAGAGAGAGAGAGAGAGAGAGAGAGAGAGAGACTACTGCTAACTGTTGGGTGAGTTTGTTCAATAACTAAATAACATTGAGCTTCTCACTGAAAATAGCAAATGCAATGTGTGGGCAACATTATTAAAATATAAATTAATATTATAGAATAAATGAAATACATCGCATCAGATTCACAGAAAATACGTACATTGACTAATCATGCTTTTACACTTTTCTTTTGGGCCAGAATACGTTCAAGAGTAGTTCAAGAAGTTCAGAACAATCTGCAATCATGATCCAGTTGGTACTGAAAGTTTGTATAATTACAATAACATTTAGATATTATTTTGTTATAATTATTAAAAAAATAGTTGATTGATCAACATTCATAATTCATATATTATTTTACCTTTCAGCTGATTTCAATATGCAATACTAAGGCCAGGAAAGACATTTACATCCCTGACATACAGTATGAGTATACTGTATATTCCAAGGTTGTCCTCATTGTTGTGAAATTAATCCACATAAGGGCATTATTACTAGTAATTCTAGTATTTATAGTAATAGTTTGCTTGAGGAAATAGTTCTTAGTTTATAGCCATCTCAACAAGGTCCCTGGCTAAGGTATTGTGAAACATTATGCTCCCACAGAGCCAACCTCTGCCCGTGTGAAGACCGCCACCATGCCAACCAGGCCCCAGAAACCATCCCACAATGCCATTCCCCCCAAGCCCCAGGGAACATCCCACAACACAATCCCCCTCAGGCCCCAGGGACCATCCCACAACGCCATCCCCCTCAGGCCCCAGGGACCATCCCACAGGGGCCATCCCACAACACCATCCCCACCATACCCCAAAAACCATGCCATTCCCACCAGGTCCCCACTAACATTACACAACACCATTCCCACCAGACCCCAGGAACCATCCCACACCACCCCCACCAGAGGCCAGTAGGGTCTCACACACATCTAACACCACCAATATTGTCATCAGGCCCACGTACCTGAACAACACCACCTCCAAGAAGTCTGCCCTGTTTCTGTTTTGTGGTTTGTTCAAATAAAGTTTCTGAAGCATTTCATTTAGCATCTTTTAATTATTTAGTGGCTGTAGAGCTGAGTGATATGGTCAAAACTGTTATCACAGTAAAACATTTAATGTCAGTCACATTTCTTTTAAGTCTAAAGGCTGAATTATGCTCCTGGGTGAATATACACTGAACTTTTGATTTTGCCCTCATTCATCATGAGCTGAACTCAAAGATCTAATACTTTCTCTATGTACACAAAAGGCCTATTTCTCTCAAATATTATTCACAAATCTGTTAAAATCTGTGTTGGTGAGCACTTCTCTTTTGCCTAGATAATAAATGCAGTCCATTTATAATCCATCCACCTCACAGGTGGCACATCAAGATGCAGATCAGACAGCATGAGTATTGCACAGGTGTGCCTTATGGCCCATTTATGCTTCTCCTTCAAGGCAACGGTGTCAGTTACGGATAGGGCATAACCCTATGGCGTAGGGTACGGCGTAGGCTGACGTGCACCTCTTCAAAAATGTAACTACATGTCTGTCCGTCCATCCGTCGATTCGACGCAACAGGCAAGCTTATATGCCAGAGAGAGTTCATCCATCCATCCATCCTCATCCGCTTATCCAGAGTCTGGAATGTTAATAACAACGCCATATCCTGCATAGTGGTGTACCAAGTATGAATTATGGTCTAAACGGCCTCTCATACTCCCCCCCCCCCCAACCACACACACACACACACCTGGGAGGTAATTATTCAGACTACCAGCTCCACGAGGGTTACTTAGCTGTCAGACATGGGTGGGACTTAGGAAAGCATATCTGTCACACATTTCTAAATGTATATTGTAAATCAGCATTTTGATACATAGCAAAGACCAATAGAGATGACTACTTTATACATTTCTACAAGGGCATTTCAATAGCAGTAGAAATCACTTTGCCTGTCACTGGCACATTCAAGCATTGAAGGAAGTGTATATTGGGTCAAATCAAAACCAACCTTGTATTTTGTAAAGTTTTGTTGTTGTACAGTAATCAGCCTCTGTCATATTCCGACATCCCTGTGCATGGTAATTGTCTATATCTTTTAGTGTATTCTTTGGTAATATAATGTGATCTATGACCCAGAGATGGTGGACACCTAACCCTGCATTTAGTTCATTGAGACCATGAGAATATACATGTATGTATGGCTGTTTTTGTTGCTCTTATAATGGGGTGTCTTGTTACTTTGGGTGTGATCTGCAACATATTTCATCTAATAATGCTGTTGAACCTGCTTTAAATGAAGGTTTACCTGGAACATATTTAAGCAGAGGCCTAGTGTTAACAACACAGTGTTTCATTATTTTGCAGAAAACGACAGCACCTTGAATTGTTGGGTGAGTTTGCAGTTTATTTATACAATAGCGTCTCAAAGATATTTAACTTAAAGGTGACGTTTGCAATTTACTTCAGAAGCACATTTTGTTATATTTCTTGCAATTCTCTTTACATACCGATAGCAATGAAAAAAAAAAAAAAACGCTCTGACAATATGATTAAAAAGTCGCAGGGATGTAAAACCCCATCAAATTTGTTCGGCCCGAACTTCAAGACTGGTAGCTTTAGCTGTCTGTCTGCATGAGCAACGTTCTTGCTTGCACTCTCATCGCGGACTACAGAGCACACAGACATATTGTCTAATCATATTTTCAGAGCATTTAATTTTTTCATTGCTATTGCTATCGATATGTAAAGAGAATTGCAAGAAATATAACAAAATGTGCTTCTGAAGTAAATTGCATACTTCACCTTTAAGGGTTTAGTCAATCGTTTAATTTCACTGTGACCAGTAACGCACGTTACTTAAAGAAATAACTGTAATAATATTACTATTTCTTTACTCACTTTATTATTAATATTACATAACGTGTAATACGTGCTGGTCTACACGATCAGATCTACAGTTGGCTATCGCCGCTAAGTTTAACGTTATATCTGGTAGTGGTGCCTTTGAATGAAAATGTATTAGCACCGCAAGATTATCATCTTCAACCCCTGACATTTAGGCTATATTCTCCCAGTTTCACACTGTGTGCTGTGTGATTTTTTTTGTCGTGTTTTTTTCTTTCTAGATTTAATCAAAATGAATGTTTTATTTTGACAGCCCTGATAAAAACACAACGTACAAATTCAGTAACTTCTTTTTTTTTGTTGACATGCAACTCGATATCCTCCAGCAGCGTATTGCCTCCATGCCATAAAGAAAAATAAGTATATATAATATATATATAATGTGAATTTGTCTTGTCATATCATAATAAGATACATAACATTATATGTGGGGGGTATTGCACTGTAGGTCATGTTAAGTTGGGGATTGTGTTCAAATCATTACATGTAACCTATTGTTGGCCTAGAGCCTATTTTTTCAACTTAAAGTAAATGCTGCTCGGTTACTCATGTTGTCGTTCCGGCAGCACCTGCACTCGCCACACAAACCTTTCATGCCACTGTCCTCAATAACAGCAATGTCACAGGTTCAAGCTACGCACGCAGGCTAATACCTGATGCATAATCAAGTCATGTAAATGAACCATAATTTGTGTAACACCTTATCACATTTTAACGTTAAACTACTCTTTTATGTTATATGGTTAAATATGTTTATAACATAATGCAAAACTTTTCATCCTATAAAGTCATGATCCAGATTTTTTTTTTCTGTTGTGCAATACACTTCCGTAATATCCTTGTATCAGCTTCAAACTAAAATGATTTTCTTAAGTTTAATAATCATGCAAAACCTCTCCCTCCCATAGGTTCACATAGGCAAAATAATCTGCAATCATGATCCAGCTGGTAATGAATGATTTTCTGATCTTTTATATTTCAGAATATTTATTTTGTTAATGTTAATATATAATAATTTAGATAATGTATTGTTTTTTCTTTTTTAGCTGAGTGTTGCCATATTGGCAGGATTACTTGTTGGTATGTACCATGTACCTATTGCCTGCAATTATAGCTATTATTTACTTTGTATTATCAGTAATGATCATGCATTAACCAATTAATTTCATTTTAAGGAAGCAACCAGCAAAGTACAAGTAAGTAATATGACAACATTTTGATTCATATCTACAGTAATATATCTAATACCTTTCCAGTCTTTAATTTTTTTTTTTTTTTCTGAATTAGCATTTTATATTGATTATTTGCATATCATGTACATTACCAAATAAAATAATTTACAGTTTTTTTTGTAATCTGCAATAAATTATTGTAATTAGCATTACTGTTCTGTATTGTACCTAAATGGATACAATAATAACAGTTTTATGTAACAGTACCTTAAACTGTCTTGCACAAAGTCTGAAATATTTTAAATGCTCAACCTTTCCGACTGGGCTTTATACAGCAGCCACCTGGCAGTAGTATTGCATTGCATCAGGAAATGATGCAATAAACTCTGGATGATGGGTGCATGATGGTGTTATGCAATGCGATGCAATATTACATCATTCTATGCTTATTTAGGATGTTGTTGCAGTCCTACTGGATACATTTACTAAAATAAATAACTAAGATAAAATGAACTATATAAAATATCTTCAAAACGAGAGCCAATAAAACATTGTCATGGTTATATTCGTGTTTAGCACACCAAGATCCTACAGATTAGGGCCTTTTTAAGTCAGTAACGATTCCAATGTTGACCAGTGTAATCATTTATACTCCCACAGGGGCCCCCAGCACCATCACCATCAAACCCACCACCCCCACCATCCCTACCAAGCCCCTCCCCACCACTCCTACCAAGCCCACCACCACCCTTACCAAGCCCCCCCCCACCACCACTCCTACCAAGCCCCCCCCCACCATCAGTCCTACCAAGCCCACCACCACCCTTACCAAGCCCCCCCCCACCACTCCTACCAGGCCCCTCCCCACCACTCCTACCAAGCCCACCACCACCCTTACCAAGCCCACCACCACCACTCCTACCAAGCCCCTCTCCACCACTCCTACCAAGCCCACCACCACCCTTACCAAGCCCCCCCCCACCACCATCTCTACTAAGCCCACCACCCCTGTCAAGCCCCACTAGGCCACCACCAACATACTGTATAACACCACCTCTGCTACCAGGCCCACAGCCACTAGGACTACCACTGGTTTGCAAACAGCAGGTATAGCTTGCTGCACCACCTCCCAGGCCCACAAGGCTCCCTGGCATAACAACACCTCCTGGAAGTTTGCCGGGTCTTACTGTCTGGTCTTCTGTTATGTGGTGTGTTCAAATAAGGCGTTGATATATGAAGCATGCGATCTTTAAATCATTTAGTGCCTATACCTATTCAATGTATTACTGTATGTTTGATGGGCATCTTAAAGTGGAATCTATATGACTTTCTGCCACTAGATGTCACTAAGCGCACCAGCATCTGAATCGCATCTCAGTGCTCTAAACAGTTGTCTACAGCACTATACAGTTGTCTACAGCCACTTGAATGTGTGTGATTTTTGAGGTAGTCAACCTTTGGTGCTGAGAAATTAATGCATCATGTGCCAAACCCTGCAGTTCCTCAAATTATCATTTGAGGCTGGCTGCAAAAGGAACTCATTCCCCTTAGACTTCAATGTTAAAATATTTGATGTTTACAGCCTGGTTAAAAAATGGTTCATCAGTTAAAAATAATTTAGCCAGCACAGCACACTGTACAAATCTGTTTTTGAGAAAAGCTATGGGTGACATTAGAGAGGGGTTGTCCTATTATTTTTAGTCTTTTGGCACAGTATAAGTATCTTCTCCCAGGGAGTGCAGACCTTTGAATCCTGCTTATATTATGAGTATGTGTAACATCCATAGCCGTGCCGCCGATGGGCAGTGTGCCTTCCGGTGTGATTCCGCCTGAGGCCGCTGTCTCAGAGACTCCCCAGTCTCACGTGTTTTCTGTTGATTGTTTATAATGTACACCTGTGTGTTCTGTGGGGTTATGTAGGTTGGGGGTTGTCCTTTGTTCTATGTTGATTATTGTTTTCGCCTTATGGCTACTGTTTGGTGTCTTTTATGTTCTCTGGGCTGTGTGAAGCCCGTTCGATTAAACACTGAGCGGAGGCTCCCACCTGCATTTCCCCATCTCCGTAAATATACATCTTTGTAAATATACTATATATATAATATAATTAATTTGCTTTTCTTGTATACTGTAAAATCATTTCAGAACTTATGAAAAGAATACTATTTTTAATCACCCCTTCTCTGAATGGGTGGCAGGGCTTTCTAGCACTACTAAGCTGTCCTCAGAAGAGTTCATCTTTGGAACAAGTTACAAAGATACAAAGATATTATACTCCACCTGTGTGGTTTGGCTATTTATAATTGTGCTAGAAGTTCTGGGAATGTGGCTTTCCAGTCTTTTAAGATTACCATAACCTTCCAGATGTTCCAGACTCCTGAATTGGTCCACTTTTAAAATATTGAAAAGTATTAATTATTAGTATATGTAGGCTACTTCACACAGTAGAACCAGTGCCATAAACCCAAACAAGAATATCATGCTGTAATTATATGATTATACAGAATCATCTGACTTCATCATTACTACTACAAAACAATACATTCTTCTCTGTGAGGCCAACTCACTATTGCCAATGCCATGTACAGTATATAATATTTCACTGAAAGAATCATCTTCATCCTTACAAATAAAAACAACAGCTGTATGGCTAGCGCAAAGTGCACAATAAAATATAAGTTGCCAGCCAATATCTTCTGTTTAGCATTGTTAGATATATTTAGATGTTTGTGTTGTGTGATGTTAGATCAGTAAGAAGTTATTCTCGCCATCTTTTTCCATCCCAGTCTGATCTTGAGTCATACCATGTCACGTGAAGGTTATCAATGAGGTTGTCAAGTCAAAAATAATACACTGCAAATGCATAGCTACAGTATTACCACTCTAAATTATTAAAACAATAACAAGAATACATTCTAAGATTCATTTACTTTATTTGAACACACCACGAAATAGAAGACTTGACAGATTAAGGCAGGGCAGACTTCCTGCAGGATGTGTTGGTCATGGGCCCAATGTAGGTGGTATGGGATGTTTGTGGGTGCCTGGTAAGGATTAGGGTTGAGGAGGTTACTATTTAAATGTAATCTGTTACAGTTACCAAACTAAAAGTATAATTACAAACATAATTTTGGGATTTTGGTAACTATGTATGTTGCTCAGAGGGGCAAATCAAAATATTATTTTGTTCCAGTTAATGACTGATGTTAATGAAAGGCCATTAGGCAAACACCATTGTTTTATGAATTTTTCTTCTGCAAACATACAATACATTCGAAAGTCCTAGAATTTATCAATAAAAAAAAAAAAAATGTCAGTAATCAGATATTTGTGTTTGTAATCATTACCTGTAACTGATTGCATGTAATCAGTTACTCCCCGACCCCGGTAGGGATGGTGGTGTGGGCGGTTGGTGGGGCGATGGTGTTGTGGGAGGTCGGTGGAGTGATGGTGGTGTGAGAAGATGGTGGGCCAGTGTTGGTGTGGTATGTTGGTGGGGGAAAGGAGGTGTGAGATTTTGGTGGAGCCTTAGGGGCCATGGTGCTGTGGGATGCTGGTGTTGGCCCAGTGAGTCAGGTGCTATGGGATGTTTCCTGAGGCCTGGTGAGGATGGCCGTGCGGGATGTTTCTTGATGGGTCCTGGTGGGAATGGTGTAGGGATGGTCGTCTTGGAGGTGGTGGCGGTCCCAGAGGAGGTGGTAGTGGGCCTTGTGAGTATAAATAAGTCACAATGCCTTAGCACGTGCCTGTGGGAGATGGTGTACATTACAGTTAAGAGTAACTTCTCTTCAGGGCGTACTCACACTTGAACCATGCCCCAGCACGATTGTCCTCCCTCCCCACTCCCCCTGCTGGCCTGCACTCACACTGCAGTTAACATTCAGGGTCAGGGCACACATACTCCAAAACATTAGGTTGGCTACTTGGTTTCAGGCCAATTAGAGCTAACAGATTTACGGCGTGCATCCCGTACCTTCAGATTCTGAGCACACAGTTTTTTCTGCTTTTACCTACACTGCTCACGTGGTTATTTGATACCCACGAGCAAGTAGATAGTTCTTGCGTGTTGTATCCAGTTGCTCCTGAATACTCTCATCTGCCCTTTATTTCCAGTAAACATTGCACTTCTGCCCTCGACCAAAGTGTTCAGTTAAAGATCACACCAGGAACTGGTTGGTTTCCAACTGGACTTTCTGTCCACTCGTGCTTCATCAAATTCAAATGTTACCGTTAATGTTATTGGGGGTCCCCTCTCAGCCCCTTCCCTCCCCTCAATCAGCTCATTAAATACATTATAGCTTCATTGAAGGTTGTGCAATCAGGCTCAGAGCTGGGGTGAAGTTGCACTTTAAAGCTCATAGTGACAAATGACTAATGCCTTTGAGTGGACTCATTTCACAACATTCAGTAGACATCCTTTGAACATGGTGCTGATTATACAGTATACTGTAGTATGCCATTGGCGTACATCATACCTGGCCTCTTTTTGACCCCAAAACATATCTAATATTTGATATCCCAGTTGTAAAATGAAAACTTTAAAGAATAAAACACAATTTCATAAGCAAATTATAACCTGCAATAGAAATATAAATGTTATTTTTAAACAAACTACAACTTACCTGTCTGTATGTTACAGTTTGCTTCCTGGAAGTGAATTAATATGTTTTATTAATGCATTGGTGAATAATTCACATTACTGATAATAACTGACAAGCCATATAATATGAATAATAAAAATAATAATAATAATTTATATAGCATTTTTCATACAGAATTGCAGTTCAAAGTGCTTTACATAGAGGGAATACTGTACACTATATAGTTGTGCTTCCCATAAACTGTTTAATATATATATTTATGTTCATCGCAGTCAAAGGTATCATACGAGTAAGCAGCAATCCTCTAACATTTAGCTATAAGGTAACAACAACAACAAATGGATTATAATGAATATTCATTTTGATAAGTGAATCTATTATCCACAATAAAACAGAATCAGTATCATTGCTTGTCAAATAAATGTAGTAGAAATAAATATATGTGCAGAATGCATAATATTCTGAATTTATTAACTATTGGTATTCTGAACCAAAGGGAAGGGAAAGGTTTAAAATACAGTTAAGTTTAAACTTTATACAGTAAAGTTATATGTGAAGCTGATGATATAAAACAGATGCAACAAAAGAATATAAAACAATCAAATAGGTTACCATATTTTAAATAATTAAAATTACCTCTATTATAATAAACTATTTACACATTATTTATAATATTACTTGTAACCCTTATAAAGATGCATAGCCATCATATTTTCTTTAACATGTTATTGTAAAAACAAACTGCAAAAACTCACCAGTTAAAGTCTCTATTCTCTGTCTCTAGTCTCTGTCTTCATGTGAGCCTAGTTTTTCCTTATATGTTTCAGATACAGTATATCATGCCCCTATTATTACTGCAACAAAAACATTGTCATGGACTGAAAAAATATCAAGGATACTTGGGTGTGACGATAAATTATTTGATATGTGGCCATTCAATAAAAAAAGTAAATCCCTCACTTTTATTTAGAAGTTGCAACTAAATGTGTGTGTGCGCGAGTGTGTGTATGTGTGTGTGTACACACATGCACGGGTGTATGTCACAAATGTGGCTATTTTTGTCTGATCAAGAAGGACTCAGGAGCAGTTACAGATGCTATACGCCATGGTTTTCAGATGGAGGTTTCATTCTGTAAGCTACGGTATGCTTTTCAATAGTTGCTTATCACATATCATGTGCACATCACGCCATAAACATACTCTTCTCATAGACATCCTTGAAGCCTTTGACCCATGGACACACAGAATATCATAACATAACTGGGTGGAACTGGTCTGTGATCTAGGCCATTAAAACTTTAGAATGTCTCCACACAAACAAGAGGTGTTGTCCCTCCCTTTACATAATGTTTTTGTGTTTAGTGAAATGTGTATACTTCACTGAAAAAGGCAAAATATCTATTTTACTGCAACAAAGAAAGATTTGGTGTCCAGATCATAATTCCTATATGTATTGTATGCTGAAATACCCATATACAGTATACCCTATTTCTGGAAAAATGTAAAGGATACTTGGGTGCATAGTTATGCTGCTTTTATGTGGCCATTCAAAAAATGAAAGTTAAGATGCACTATTTAGAAGCTGTTTAAACAAAATGTGTGTGTGTGTGTGTGTGTGCACGTTGAGATGTTGGTTTAAAAATAAATTACGTACAATGATGACTAGGCCAAGTTCAACACCGGCCTCCCACTCCGGTACAGTAGGTGGAGCCTATGCACCTTTCAGTTGATTG
>JAODUK010078563.1:0-15680 GCA_027564635.1 Typhlichthys eigenmanni | reverse complement strand
CTCTCTCTCTCTCTCTCTCTCTCTCTCTCTCTCTCTCTCTCTCTCTCTCTCTCTCTCACACACACACACACAAACACGGTCTCTCCCTTCTCTCACTGTTTTGCACTTTAACTGCTATTATATGCGTTCTGAGGAGGCTGATACACTCCAGCATCTGCTTAGCGCACACACACACACACACACACACACACACTCTCCTTTACTTTCTCCGACTATCACTTTGAGCAGATGTGCGAGACAAACATCGCGACCTTGCTTTTGTAGAGCTGCAAGCCTCTCTTCACACGTACAACAAGCATCGCGTGTCAACTACACATCTGCACCCCCTTTTCCGAGCCACCTTTTCACTTTAGCCGCCAGCCTGTTCATTTAAATGTGACCACTGGGGGGAGCCAGAGACCTTCCCCACTTCCTGCGCTGCCTGTAGTGTTCTGTATGCAGGGAGCACGTCTAGGCCAGACAGAGTGACGGAGGAGAGGACGGAAATGAGTGAGATAGTGAGAGAGGGGGAGAGATGGAAGGGCCGAGACCCCATCGTCGTTGCATTATCTTTTCTCAAAGGATAATAGGCCTGATCAGCATGTGTGTGTGTGTGTGTGCGCGTGCGTGTGTGCGTGTGTACCTGCAGGACGGCTGGGCGATGATGCTGGGATACTGACACTCTCCATGGACACAGTAGTTCTTGTAATGGTCCGGACAGGGGATGTATAGACCTCTGGCTAAGTCATTCCTTGGGTCCTCTTTGTCCTCTACAACACAAACACACGCATATGCACACACACGCACACGCACACACACACACTAATCAATAAATACATACACATCAGCCCACACAAATGCACAGACATACTGTACATACTAACACAGAAGTAGGGCTGCTCGATTATGTAAAAAATCCTAATCAGGGTTATTTTGATCAATATTGAACTCACAATAATTTGACAAGATTATTTATTGACTTTGGGAAGATGTTGTCATTACTGCACTTTGAAGGCAATGAAACAATGAAATCACCTTCAGCTGTGAAATTTCCCATAATACTTCCAATGAGTTTACATGCAAAATAATATTTGTTTTCTCAATTACATTGTTTTTGTGATTGTTAGTAGCCAAAATTGCCCTACACAGAAATATTACTTCTAGAAGAATATTAAATAGGCAAACCAAGAATTGCAGCTCAACATATGACTCAATTGTTGCGCGCACACACACACCCACCACATACTGACCTGTGTAATCGGTACGCGCGTAATGTCCATCGCCTGCTTTTTTGCCAGTCATGTCCCCTGTGAAAACCACCGTCAGACCATTAGTGATGTCACACCCTTTTTAGTTCATCCTCCTCTAGCTCCAGTACGCATTCATGTAATAATGATATGGCTGCTTTCGCACTGATAGTACCCCCCGCCCCCCTCCGCCTCCCCCGCTGGGTATCGTCCCGACTGGGAGATGATACAACAGAATCTGCGAGAATATAACATAAGAGACCAGAATAGAATGGGAATAGAACTTAAGGAACTGCACCGATGCACAGCAGCCTGGTAAACAAACCGTACGCCCCTTTGCCTCTTCATCCTGGCTAAAAGAAATCCTCTTTGCAAAGAAAAGAAAAGAGATATAATAAATATCCTTAATGACCTTGCAATTGTATGATTCTGCCTTGTATGATTCGGCCTTGTCACTGACACGTTCATCCAAACATCACACCCAACACACAAGTGGCATCTGAGTGTAAATAAACCTGAGTTTTGTTGACTTTGTTGACTGTAAACACAATTTTAGATCTATTTATTAAGCTTGATAATTCCAATAGCGGTTAAGGGACATTTTATTACAATAACATGGTTTAGGATTGACAGCATTTTTGATTGACTGCAATGGGGTAACTGAATTTTTTCTGGATGTAACCAAAAAGTTTGTCACGAACTGCAAACGAAAAATAGCCTAAAAATAAAGAGCTTGAATGCATCACTTTAAATCCACTGGCTAAAAGGTGTTCTATTCTGAAGTCCAAAGGCTTTGTGTCCCATCTCTCCATAACCACTTTCACTGATTGAAATCAAATTTGTTTAACAGTCACCTGTTCTATCTGCATAGTCTAAATAAAAGTATGCAGCTCTGGAGAAATAACACATTCTATTGCCTTTTCAAAACCCAACAGAGTTATTTCATATAATTCTTCACACATGAATCAGTTGTCCACTTTGTTACACATGGGGCTAGAGGCAATCAAATAACTACAGTGTACACGCATACCACAATTGTTGTGGTGCTCTTCTTCGTAATAGTGCACTGTTAGAGCACCCACACAACTGTGTTACTATACTGCCAAGTGTAAAAGATGGATGCAGATTGAGATGCATAGCTTTAAAAACTGCTCACAAACTATCTTACTGTCATGCAGCCCTGTTGGTTGGCAACATCTTCTAGAAAAACTCCACAATGAAATAGTTGGTATAAAACTGAGAAGAAACAATTGGCTATGTAACCATGGAGTTTCTGCTTAAAATAAAAGTTCAGTTAATTTATCTTTGTATTCGCCCTAATGGATTATAGATTTGACTCAAAAACAGCAGAGATTTAAATATCAGCTTCCCAGAAATATTTCAAGCATTGCACCCAAAATATGGAACTAACCTAAAAAGGAAGGATTATGGTATAAATCATCAATATACAGTATGTATCAGCATCGGCCTCTGGGGGCTTGCTAAGGATGATCTTGGCATAGCATAATAATAGTAATAGTAGTAGTAGTTATAATAATACTAATAAATATAGCTACAAGTAACCATGAACGGGCCTAGCCTAATCAGAGGCTGCAGAGGCACCAAAGTTGCAAGTGGCCAGCCAAGGAGGACCGTCAGTTTACCCGTTAAGTTTGGTTTGAGTCCATAACAGGAAGTGGCGCAGATACCTCCACTTCCTGTTATAAGGCTTCAACACCGACTTCGAAAGCCTGTCATTACGCAACCGTTTAAAAAATCACAAATCCACAAAAGTAACTTCATGAGGCTTGATCCAAAGAACACCTATACCAATTTTCACAAAGATCAAACAATATTTGAGAGAAATTTGAAAAATATGTTTTTGTATCAAATTCAAAATGGCGGAAAATCTATGTAGACACATCGTTACGTCACATGGTGCGTTGGATTCGGGAGGTCCTGAGGAATCTAATGATATTAAATATTTGAAATCAGTTAGATTTCAAAAGATATTAGCAGAAACGTGAATCTTGAGCAAATTTTGACATTATAGCTGTTTGGAAATGACAAAAGCCATTGCCATTAAACTTATTGGGAAGGGTCATTACACTGAGAGTAGGTGTCTTGTCAAGTTGCATGTCAATCGGATGAGGAGTGTCAAAGATAAAGTGTCACTTCCTGATAGGCAGTTTTTTATTATGTTGTACGTAGGGCTAATGGTAAACCACGCCCACCAACGTTATTAAGGGTCAAGAAGACATAGGTCTGAAGGGTCATACCAAGTTTCAAGTAATTCTGATGTACACTTTCTGAGATATTCCATTTGTAAGTTTTGAAAACACTAGGTGGCGCTGTTCAAAGATGGTGGGTGGTATTGATAATATTCTTCTTATTAAGGCTCAGGGCAGAGTAGAGAAAGGTCACATCAAGTTTCATGCCAATCGGTTGAAGCGTGGCAAAGATATAGGCCTACTTCCTGTTTGGCGGCTTCGCCGTCAACTTCAAGCCGGTTGCTAAGTAACGTTTTTTTTTCGAAAATCTGAGAAAGTCAATTTGTGCGGAATGGTCCAAAGAGCTTTTTACTCAATTTTGATGAAGATCAGCCACTACTACTACTATTGCTACTACTTCTACTATTAATAAAAAATAAAATAAAAATAATGATTTATAATAATAATAATTCTAAAAATGCATCGGAATCTGAACCTTGACATCTGCAATGGGAAATAGAGGAATATATGATTTGTTACTGTGACCTTATGACGTCTTCACCATGAAAGTCAGTACATGTGCATGTGTATACATGTGTGTGTGTGAACATGCATATGCGTGTTTTTGCATGTATAATGGTGTGTGTCTGACCTTGGCAGTGGCCCAGGTACTTGACCTCGATGCGTTCCTGCTTCTGACAAGAAGCCTCCTTCACCTGGCAGGGGTTATCGTACGAGCGTCCGTCCGAAGCACACACTGGGTTATAGCTGATGTGTGAGCAGTCAATGTTACACACACACCTGGAAAAAGAACACATAATGGGTAAGAGAACAGCAGTTGAAATGAGGATTCCTCCCTTTGTGGTCCCATCACAATGCTTCTACTATATTTATTTTCACTTGGGAGATAAAAAGGATGAGATAGTATGGCTTTTTATTTGTTTTCTTGAGAAATGTAGAGGCTATATGTCAGCCCTTTGAGACTTTAATGTGATTTAGGACTATATAAATACACATGATGTTACTTTACCAGTAATGAGTTGTGAGGTCATATATGTTTCCAGCTTACCCCTAAGCATTTTTGGGAAAGATGTCTAACCCATACCTGCTCAGTAAAGCTTATTGCACTATTGAGGATTCCTACTGTACGTCACTGTGCCCACTGGAAACAGTGCATCATATTACTCTAAAAACTACGCCCACTGGAGAGAAACACAATCGGCGCAAACATATGATTGATTATTTGACCTAGCTAAAGACATTTGATATTTCAAAATGTCAAATGTTATGTTAGCGCCCTATTTCAACCAGTCACCATACGTATGCATAAAAGTGTCAGAATCCCACAGATGTCCAATTCTTTCTCCTGATGCCTCGCGTCATATTGCCTGTATTAATTTCTACTTAAAGGCTTGGTTTTATGGTTCAACAGCTTATAAAAACTTCAGCTGGACACAATACAAAGTCAATGGTGGGGCTTAAATGCGCTCTGAAATTCCTGGAAAGAAGTGCTTCCTTGTCTTATGAAGGTGTGATGTTTATCATTTCAATCTCTAATGACTGACAGACACAAGGCTATTTTAAATTCATGTGTTTTGATATCAGCTTATATATTAGTCTCGCAGCGCCTGGGATACTGTGTCAAGAGGCATTTTAATTGACATATATAATGAGTAACTCATTGACCAATTCAGATGGTCCAGAGAAATGAATTGGGAAGCAAAATGACATGAGTCTGGCTGATTGCAAGTCTAAGTATAGTATAAATATAAATGTATTAAATAAGTAGACTATGGTTAATTGATTTAAAGCCCCTAGCTGTAACAATAAAGGTGTGTTTGGATATTTTTGCCATTTAGATTACTTATCAAGTTGAAAATACCTACGCAAATATTGATTAGGTCAGCTAACTGAACAACTAAAGAACCAATCAAAAAGAAGATTAGTTAGTCCGCAGGTGTTACAGGTGTTCAGGTGTTACAAAACTATTGTGAATTTCAATCAAGCAGGTGTTTTCGACAAGGTTGATGAGGTGTCTTATAAGGCACATTAAATCGGGATTAAAGAACAGTTAAACACTGAGGGAATTTCTGTCAGTAGATTCTTTTACAATGCGAATGTTGTATAGATTGCAAAAAGTTTAGACTGTAGAAGAAAGGGAGAACAAAGAGACCCTAATTCATTCAGTCAGGATTATGATGCTTAGAGCATCTCTAAAATAAAATGAAAAAAACTGGATATTTTTCATCAAATACAGTGCATGCAGTGGATGTTTTGTCTGAGTTAGCCATGCATGCTAATCCTATTTAAATTGGATTTTGGCACATCCAGGTTGACACAATAGCTAGTGGATTTAACTATGACCTGGTCACAAAATGATGCACTCTTTGCAATTAGCAGAAATCAGTTGACGCCAAAACTGGCTGCAGACTTTTGCTGTAGCCTGTTAGGCATTGTTATTATTTCAGAAAACAATCACATGCAATAAATACTAAGTGTAACTAAAAACAACAACAACATATGGAAACCACAATACCAGAGTTAGAAAATTGTCATGTTGGCTACTGTGCTTGATGTGTTAAAGTGTCAGTTATATTGTTTTCTGTCACAAGACTGATATTATGGGAGTGCTTGCCAGTGTATATATTTGTTTCTCAGTGGACCAAGCCCTTAGTTGCTGCTTTTATCTTTAGAAACTTAACTGGACAATTTGCTGTCACACCACAATTTAAGTGAACCGAGAGAGAGTGAGAATCTTAAAAGCTTAGAGTGCGTCTGTGTGTGTGTGTGTGTGTGTGTGTTTGTTTGTGTGCGCCGATATGTGCAAGAACTAACGCGCGCGCGTGTGTGTGGGTGGGTGTGTGTTTATGCACGCAATTTCCATGACCCCAAACTGCGTGGCAGGCCTGTTCAGTAGAAATTATACTCGGATTCCTTCCTGTCCCCCAGACAGCCATTGCTGAGTAGCTGTGATCGCTAGATTCTGTAATTATAAATCTGTCATTATTCTCACAGCCCTTTTATTTCCCCCCTGCGTGAAGCACAGCCCTTTTAAGTTCTTGCAGAGTCATTTGCATAGAGACACTCACAGACGCCCAGCTATAGTACACACATGCACAGGCAGAAACCTCATATAGGCTCTGTTGGCGACGAGCTAAGATGTTTCTCAGAGCTGGCACTGAGTGAAATGTTGTGCGTCCAGGTGTGCCAACCTTGAGGTGTAGCTGTGCTAATGCATCAGCCAAGTAAGAACAATGCGAAGGCTTTGGTATGCCTCGAGGGTGCAGGCGATGAAAGTTCGGCAACACCCTAGTATCCGCAGGTGCGACAACATCACCGTAGCTTAAAATGGAGGCTATATTACAGAAGTGTAGACCAGTGGTCCCTCCCTCTGCCCCTCACAGAGATCAAATACACAGGCTTGTTTTAACTCCAAATATAAACTGCGTTATCTAGTTTCACCTATCACCATATAATTGTGTAATTACTCGTTCGCTCAGTTTATTTGGCAAACTCAATGGTGTGATGTACTAAACGTGCATGTTGTTATTGGCTCTAAATGGTGATAAAATAAAGAGCATACAGGACTATTTACTAAAATGATTAAAGCTAATTTTAAATCAGCGTAGAACATTTACTGCTTTTACGTTTGCGTGTTAATAATCCTAATAATTGACCAAACCATATAACATAACCATGTAACGTCAAGTGTAGAATGTGAACACACACACACTTGTATTCTCTATGTCTTACAAACAGTATCTACTCCCGCACCACACACAAAGCCCACACATACAGCACAGAGGAGTATGTTGGGTGGAGGGAGAGGAAGGGGGAGGGGGTGGGGGGGTATCCCCAGCGGTCACGGCTGCCGGGTGGCTTATGTCTCTGCCCCATGCATTTTTAATGAGGCCTCTCACTTTCCTCCACAACATGCCCTGTACTGCTAGACGCCCCTGCGTCAACACATCAGCCTCTGGCTCGCACACGCACGGACGCACGCACGCACGCGCGCACGTACAGTATTCACGCACACGCTCATACATACACATTTACTATGACCCTCCTTTCTCTCTTGGCTACTTCCCACTATGTGGTGAGTGATAGAGGTAGAAAGAGTTAGATGTGTGTAGAAAGTGTTAAATGGAAATCTGCGGTGTGTGTGTGTCTGTGTGTGCGTGCGTGCGTGCATGTGTGTGCGTACGTGCATGTGTGAGAGAGGGAGGACACAGTGCTAGCAAGATGGGCCGTGTTGTATCGATCACTTAACAGCCATACTGTAGTTTCCTTCCATCAGAGCTGCAAAGCTGTCTGTTAGCACCCTACCTGCCCACTACACACACACGCACTCACACGCACACACACGCACGCACACACACACACACACACATACAGTGCTATTACCTTAAATGAATCTTGTTTCTAAAATACCATCATCTACACACACACACACACACACACACACACACACACACACACGGTTCTACTTGCTGCCGCACGTTGTGCACATTATTGATTTCCATCTTCAATCTTCAGCCTCCCATTTCACTGTAAATCAGCTAAGAGGCTGAGAGAGAAGAAATGACAGACAGCCAAGGAGTTAGGGGGAGGGTGAAGAGCAATAGAGAGAGAGAGAGAGAGAGAGAGAGAGAGAGAGAGAGAGAGAGAGAGAGTATGGGGGGCCGTGTAGGTCATAATTCAAACTCACCTCTCATACATACCATTGAAAACATCTTACCTCTCACAAACACTAGTAAGAACCTCTCGCATTCGTTGCTGAACGTCTCTCATACATACTACTAAGAACGCACCCTCACACACACACTAGTAGAAACGTCTCTCATACATACTACTAAGAACTCAACCTCACACACACACTAATAGAAACGTCTCTCTTACATACTATTAAGAACGCGTGTGTATGAGTTGAGTTCTTAATAGTATTTATGAGAGACGTTCAGCAATGAATGCGAGAGGTTCTTACTAGTGTTTGTGAGAGGTAAGATGTTTTCAATGTCATGTATGAGAGGTGAGTTTGAATTATGGCCTACACGGCCCCCCATAAGAGAAAATATACAGGAACAAATACAGAAAGAACAGAGTACGGGAGAAAGAAACAAATACAGCAAGTAAGACATAAAGTGAAAGAAGAGAGCAAGATGCGATGGTGTCTTGTGGTCCTGCACCCCGCCTGTTGGCCTGTGAGTCCCTCTCCTCTCCCCCTGCCTCTTCACAGAACCAATGGGCTTCAACAAGGCTACGAGCGGCCTTTCACTCTTCAATCATCAAAACCCCTGCATTCACAGAGCCAATGTTCAAACCCCTCCATCTAACAATAGCTCAATGAGCTGGGCCCATGTCCATTACTGGTATAGCCTGTGCTGGCAAAAGCAGTCGATGGTGCTTTGCTTTTGAACTGATTTCATTTGTTATTTTAGAATGTCTCACCCCCACTGGGCTATTCCATTGGGTGATTACTGATTTAAATAAGTCTATTCAGAGTGGGACAATCACACGCCACCCTAACAAAAAGGTCAGTAGACATTCACTTGAAAGTATTTCAATATAAAGTAAAACCTGCATAGTCATCCACACCACTTTATACACACAACTCCGCCACCTCCTTTTCACATCCAGAAAGATGCAATGCAATTCACAGTTAAGTACAGTAATTTAGCAGATGCTTTTATTCATAGGTGAGAAAAGTTAGTCAAATTAAAATAATACTTATAGCTAAATTCTGTATAGAAGAAGGAATGGTTTACATATTTTTCTAAACAATGCTTACAAGCACACTTTCATATCGGGGATCAAATCCACAACCTATCCTGCCTCCATTTTGACAAACATGTTATTAATTATGTTGACATTGCACAACACTTGCCATGTTGTCAACTTGTATCGTTAAAGATGATATAAAAATAAATGTCAAAATGTCACAATCTAATAGTAAGAAGTTCAATGCTGCTAAGCTTGTTAACACTGACACCTTGAGTGTTCCACTACCTGTTTTATTCCACTTTGACCTTCATCGCTGAGCTGTAAAATGTACACAAACACTAATTACCTTCAAATATCAGTGCTCACTGCTCAATGCGCTGCATAGAGTGTCTACATATCACACGGTAGTGTTGAATTGATTTTTAATGTCACTTTTTCACAGCTGGGCCTATAGTATAATGTCACGTCACATATCACTATTTTACATATACAGCTAGTTCTGTAGCAGATGAGCCATAAATCATTGTACGTGTGTTTGCTTGGGTGTGTGTTTAGATCGGCTCAACTCTGTTGTGACAAATATGAGGCTATACACGGCAAAACACAATACATCATCTTCCTTTTTATAATCAGATTTTCCAGCTTCTGTCATTACAGATGCATGCCTGCCAGCCTTGATTGTTGTCAAATTGATCAAATCAAATTTTCCACACATTTTGAATAATAATTATTTCATTGCAGAGCACAGTTAAATTGGATAGCTCAGTAATGATTACAAAATTACAAACATTATAACAAAGTAAAGATATGATGTTGCTTTCTTTGTGAAATTCCTGTAATTTCCATTGATGTTAATAGATACTGTATACTGTATACTGTATCCAGATGGGGATGTTTATTTTCCTACATTTTAGCATAACGCTTTGCCCATAGAAGAGTTAGTAATGTTATTACAAATGTGCTGTATGCTCCCAAATGGTGCTTTGAGTAATTATAATGATTGTGGCTGATTTTGAAAAGAATCATGTAGTTTTTACTTTGATTACAATCAACTGTTGGCCCAACGTCTGCCATTTGATTAGAAACACCTCTTGCATGATTGCAATCACCAGTTTACTGGCTGTAGACAGTACAGTACAATAATGGGTGTGAAACGAATACTATTGGAATCTTTGGTATTGACTTAAACTGTTAAAGGTAAAGTCAGCTATTGCAAGCTAAATGCTAAGCTAATACACTTTTTGTCAATTTCAACAAATATTTCCTTGCATTTTGCTATCTTACTGTTCTCTGTGCAAAGAATCCGATATGCAGAGTGATACTGTTTTGATTTCAGCTCGAAGTTAGCAAGAATGACTGACCCTGCCTTTAAGCAGACAAAGACATTCAGCCGTTCTCATTCACCACTATAGAGATGCGTCTGTAGAAAACGGCTGTACTTCTTTCTTATACTTTCTGTATCTTGTGTAGGCTACTGTGCAGTGATTTATTTTCTTTTGAGCTAGTTTCCATTTCACACTTATACTGTACCTTGAAGTTACTACTGTATACGTGCTACTGCGACCTTAAACATTTTCTTTATTGGGAATTAAAAAGTAAGGGCAGCGTGTGTAGAATTAGACCCCAGCCATTTGGTACTTGTAAAAAGGCTTAGGCTGAGAAAGCAACACGATGCAAATCCTTGGCATCACATTTATGGCACAACAGGGGACATTATCCCTCCACTACATCAATCAGCTTGATAGAATCATACTCTCCTAGCAATTCTAATTGGAGCGCTAATGGCAGGGATTCTAATGGACCATTGCCTAATTTCCTTCAGGACAAGTGAGTCAAGTTTAAATGGCTTCAAATGGGTGACAATCAGCAATCCCAATCCAGTTTAAATTGGTTTAAGATGACCCGCCTTTTCACTCATGCATGCGCCGGGAGACTGCTATTGTTGTTTACGCATTGGTACTCGAACATCACCTGGTTTACTAGAAGACCCCAGCGGCTCATATGTAACTACACAGGCTAGCACTTACATGTGCTAATCTTACACATGCTCACTTAGCCTAATGCAGCTGATATAACTAGGCTAAGGCTGACAATGTATAACTGAAAATACTGTATTATTGTTTCTTAGGGTTCAGTATTTAAGGGTATTTCCAGACTGAACTAGCATTTTAATGTGAGTCCAAGTCGTATTTAGCCTGACATTGCCAAGTCCTGTAAGGATTGTAATTGGATTTCTGGAATACGCTAAATTCCCCTTTTCTCTCTGCACCCCTCTGTAGTAACTCAGGTCAAATGAAATGGCTGTACAGTATGCATGATAGCTCCATGCATACTGTATGTACTGTATGTTTCGGTATGTCCTGGATGTTCTTTTCAGTATTTGGGCTGCTGTGTGATAGAGAATTATATATTTTGAAAATATTTAAGAGTTGATAGACACAGATAAACGTGTTTTCTCCTAAAATTGCATCTGTTACACTGTCATAATGTGCATGTGCGTGCGTGCGTGTGCGTGCATGTGCATGCGTGCGTGCGTGTGCCTGTGCGTGTGCGTGCGTACGTGCATGCGTGTGAATAAAAACTCACCAGACGTCCTCTGCGTCTACATCACATTCGGCCCCAAACTGACAAATGTCGCATGTGGACGTCTCTTTCTGGCCGGCCTCAGCAGATCCCTCTCCACCTGGGAGTAAGGAAGACAGGACAAACACATGCAGTCAACACCTCCCTCCTGTACCAAAGGCACAACAGCCGCGTTACAAGCCCAGCACAGCCACCTTGACTCCCCACAATGCTATATGCTCCCTCCCACCACCTAACCCACCCCGGAGGCCCAGAACCCAGAGCTCTCAAGTGGATTTACATCTTCAGTATCCCCCTCACACCACACCCCCACTATTAGTCTCCAATCATCCTTTGTCTCCTCCAACCCTCAATCGCCTCCATCGCCATCAAGTCCCAGATTTTTGCTCTTGGCGTGCGCGCGCTGGCTCCCCGGTGGCAGGGGTGTGGGCACAGGCGGCAGGCTTAAGGCGCCTTAAGTATCAAATATCAATATCAAATTGCATTCCCCTCGCCATGAGACTATTTTTAAACCCTGCGAGGACCCGCGAGGACAGGTAGGGGGGTGAAAGGAAGATGAAGTGACATTGTTTCATATCTTTATCCCCCATATGCTCATCTTGACTCAGTGGTGCCACAGTGTGGCTGTTCCCTTGTGGCACATCATTCACCACCCCACCCCACAAACGTCTCCTCCTTAGAACTTTTAATTCTGGATATCCCGGTGGCTAGAATGTATAAACCATTTCCGTGCTTGATGTACACTCTTACATTAGCGCCCCACGACACCTCCAGTTTCAGCAACAGCTCCCCGGTGACTCCTGCAGCACGACTGTGTGAGATGCTACATTAAAGTTGTGAGCCGTCGAGAGCTGTAGCATGAAGTGTTGAGGAATGTGAGCCACTCCGCCTTAACCTTAGCGAGGCTTCAGTTTGACTTTGGGGATGGTCTAGTGGTCTGGGGGTTGGGCTCCCAGCTGGATGGTTGAGGGTTTGAACCCTGGTGTTGACCTACCTGTAAGCATCCTTGAGCAAGATGCCTAACCCCCCACCCCTTACTGCTCCCGTGGTTGGTCACACCTTGTGTGGCAGCAATCACCGTTGGTGTGTGAATGTGAGGCAAAATACTGTAAAGTGCTTTGGATAAAGACGCTATATAAAAGCAGGCCATTTACTTTTTCCTGAGAATCAGTCTGGAGAGCTGTCAGTCCTTTGTGCTTCAGTCCGGTACACATTGGCATGTGGCCAATGAGCATCGTACTGAAAGCTACGAGCGTGGTTTAGGTGGACAGGGAGCTAACGCGTCAGTCTCAAAAACAATAATGGCGGTTCGTATAAAGGTTAACGTAGTGTTACATTAGCATCAGTTTTATTAGAATGCATTAAAAGAGCAAAGAATGGCACTTAAGTCTTTTCTCAATGGAAACACTTTTCTTCCGACTGGCTTCAGCAAAAGTTGAACAGGCTCCTCTGGTTCGACCAATTACCTGCCAAGTATTTTTTGAAAGCGCTTGCCCTTTTAAAACAGTTGGACGGCTCCCCAGATGGTTCTGTGTAAACAAACCAGCTGGCACGTCAGGTTAACTCCGCCTTCCCTCTGAATTTTAAACCAAAAACAATGTTTTTGACAACATCAACCCACACAAGTTCCCTTGGCTCCGCAAACGTTGTTGCCTACACAAGTGTCTGTCCCTTTTGAAACGAGCAAGAAACTGTAATCTCTCACAATTTGATAAGGATTCTATCGCTATACAAGCTAAAGTTGGCGATGTGTGGATTAGATCTGGTTCGGATGGTTGATTAATGCATATTTCTGCGGGTCGGGCGTAATGGCTTGGCACTCAAAACGGGTCGAGTGTGTGTGGGTATTAAGAAAGTACATTTTATTTGTACAGCACTTTTCACAGACATGGGTCACAAAGTTCGTCAATGTAAAATGCGATAAAATGCAACAAATAAAAAAACATTACGCAGTAATACAGTATATGCAATAACAACAGCATGAAAAACAACAATAAAAAACATAGACATGTATACTAACAACAAGCGACTTAGCGAAGTAGCTGTTTGAACAAGTGTGTCTTAAGTTGCTGTTTAAAGGTCTCAGTAGGATCCGCAAACCTTAGTGATGAGGGCAGAGCGTTCCAAATGTAAGACGAGTTTGTGTAGTTGAAATACTGTATATTTGCTCTTTTTGTTTTCAGCAAACAAAGTAACATATGGCACAAGGCATGGGATCTTTCTTTGCTGGGTGTAGAAAGTTCCTATTTATATGTGAAGCTGCAGGTTCTGGAAAGGGGAGTGCAGGAGTCAAGGTGTCCACTGAATACTGTGAACACTGCCTCTCTCACTGCCATTATCTGCAGCCCATAATGGCCTAGGCCCAGTCAGGCAGGAAGATGTACATTATGTATTGATGGCTCTGCTATGCTATAGGTTCAGGTCACATTCCTGTGAAGACAACAAGGAGTAAAGCTCCTTAGGATTCCTCCGTATAAGCCAATAAAATCACACAATGTTCTGCTTTCAATTTTCAAAATGTTTGTTTCTCCAAATGAGGTGGATAATGAAAACTCGCCTTAATTAAGGTAATTTGCATATCAACGCAATCTAATGATTTTATTAAATGTTTTATTTCTTTTTAAACCAACATCCAAGATTAATGACTTGTCATATTTTTCCCCCTCCTAAGAATATTAAAATAGACTCATCTGTTAAGGTGGTTTAGAATTTACAATTAGAAGAAAAGAGTCCTATATTGTCTATGAACACACCAAACATCCGCTTAATTCATTTACGGTACATTGATGCGTGAGATGACAGTATAGCAAATTGTGTGAAAGGGTCCAAGTATGAATCCGACCATCCATGTCTGACAGGTCAATTATATCCGTTTGTTCTTCGGCTTCAAATTGGAATTGTGAGCGCCCGTCAACAGAGAGACGTACGACAATTGAATTAGCCAGTTTGAGCTCCGTGGGGCAGCGGACCTAAATGACGGTTCTCTTTTTCGTGTTTCCTCCTGCCATGTTACTATACACTGTGGTGTCTAGAAGTGCCAGGTATTTCTGTAGGGTGAGCCCTGCCCAGCCTGCCTGCACGCTGTCAGCTGGTCGACTACACACAAAGGCGCGTGGGCAGGCGAGCGTGTAAGCTCTCACAGATGCACGGAAGGGAAGGCGCATATCCGTGACTGCTATGCCTCCTCATATTTCTCACATGCGTGCCCTTGCGTGCGCACATGCTACCTCGCCCTCTGCTCTGCCCCCATTTTTTCTTCTTCTTCTCTCTTTTTCACTATGACAAACACACACACACACACGCACATGCACGCGCACAAGCACACACAGTATAACAGAGCCTGTTACCAGAGGCGGCTCGGGACAGGTCTCGTTCTCCACTCCAGCCAAATCCCCCACAGAGTCACCTGTAGCACTAATACAACATCTCCCCTGATTCTGTTCTCTGTGTCTGTAAATCCGTCGAATCAGGAGACACGACCGGGTAATGACTGAAATGATTAGCCCTGATACTACCCTATGTACCCTGCCCCCACTGGCTCCAAGATCAGCCAGTATTGATCCATCCAGACAGACTAGTTGAGCTACAACTAGAAAGATCCATCCATCCATCAATCAACCCAGAACGAATTAACGAATGAACGAATCTATCTATCTATCTATCTATCTATCTATCTATCTATCTATCTATCTATCTATCTATCTATCTATCTGCCTTGCATCCCTCCATGTAGGTGCACACACACACACACACATGAACTTTCTTCGATCATGTAGGTGCACACACATTGCAAGGTTTGAATCTATTCACTTGACCGGTGACTTGTGGACATTAGCAAGATACACAAAGAGAGAGTGAGAGTGAGAGAGAGAGAGAGAGAGAGAGAGAGAGAGTGAGAGAGAGCGAGAGAGAGAGAGAGAGAGAGAGAGAGAGAGAGAGAGAGAGAGAGAGAGAGAGAGAG
>JAODUK010078552.1:27828-39541 GCA_027564635.1 Typhlichthys eigenmanni | reverse complement strand
TCTCTCTCTCTTTCTCTCTCTCTCTCTCTCTCTCTCTCTCTCTCTCTCTCTCTCTCTCTCTCTCTCTCTCTCTCTCAACAGTCTAATCAGTTCTTCAACCTAAACCAATAGATCCTTCTCTGGAGTAATGGTCTGGCAGGCCACAGGTTCCTTGACCCCTCTCTCTCTCTCTCTCTCTCTCTCTCTCTCTCTCTCTCTCTCTCAGCCAATTAAAAGGCAGTGGCGGTGGTGACAGAGGCCTACCGGTGCGACTGATTGGACGAGCCGTGACCTGTTTCCCTGGCGGCGGCGTGAATCTGCACTGTGTCATCATCCATGTGATCCCTGCCCACCTCCCCGTGTCCGATAAATCATTTTCTCTGAGAGCGGATGGCAATCAGGGAACTCCACTGATATCAAAGTGAATCTTTCAATGAGGCGTCTGGGTTGACTTACAGTATTGTAAATGTACTGCATGTGTGCTGGTGACCAATTCCGCCAAGCAACTACATGGCACAGGCTCGAGGTAAATCACGTGTACATTTGCAACAAGTCTGTGATAAATACAGTAAATGTCTGAGTTTAAATTATTCATTTAAATGTAGAGTTTGAAATCACCTAAATAATGACTCCTAATTATTTATTTACATGAATAGAAATCACAGAAACACAATGCACAAATGTTTTATAGATCTACTATGTATTTGTACTGTGTTACATTTTTAAGATGAATTGATTCAGGGACGGGTTGTAAACAGTTAAATTATTTTTGGGGTGAAATGAACCACTATGAACAGCTGAACTAAGGCATCATGTCAATGTGGAATCCAACTTACTAAAAAAAAGCAACTTGTCAAATGACTGTTGCCATGACTCTATACATTTTCACAGCCCAAGAACTAATAGAAAGGTGTCGCTGGTTGAGGTTAGGGAGAAACGATCGGTCCAATTTTCTATTACAGTGTCCCAAGAGATTTTCATCAAGCAAAAAAAAAAAAAGGAATCAGCACCACCCTTGGGTCCATTCTTACTCACCCTGTTAGCACCAGTTCACAACAGTGTTGTTTCTTTCTGCCTGACATCCGCACCAGACTGAAGGGTAATTGGTTGTTTTCGTGCACCATCTTAAATTGGGTATCTCCAACGTGTTTGACGCAAAGTTGACTTAAAGGCTCCATATCATTCCAATTTCCAACTGTCACTTGGGATGGACTTTTTTTTTTCCTTTCCAGCTGAACATTCTGTTTCAGTTTGTGTTGCGCTTTTATTGTGACATGCACTGACACGATTGCCGATCTGACTCTGAGAGTGGATAGGCCAGAGAATTGGTTACAGTCCACAAATGATGTCACACCTGGAGTCAAATCTGACTGGTTCATTTTACACCATGGAATTTTGACTACATGACATGTTAGACAGCAATTCATCCCGTTTAGACGTGTCCACACATTTTAAGACTTTAAAAGTTTTTGGCCTGATGTCTTGTAGTCATCCATAAAAAACTAGCATGACTATTAGACTAGTCTTTATAGGAGCAAGACTTTGATTTACATTATAATGTCGTTTTAAAATGAGTGAATGCACTGCAACATAGTCCTGGGGCTTCCGTCAAATCTAACTTACATTATAAAAAATCCGTAATAGAAATGTGAATTGAGTGTCTCTAAAGAGGCTGCGCCACGAGCTCCATCACTTCAGATCAGAGGAAACCCGCATCACAGCTAAATGTAATATAAGACAATACTTTCATCACCTAATCTAGCTGAAGATCAATGGCCTCTCTCTCCATCACAGTGCATTTACCAGGCTATTTGCACACGCAAATGCATCAATGCACGTGGGCGCTAGGATAAACAGGAGCATGCATTCTTTAAGGTCCTGTATGTGTCCATATACAAACATGCACACACACACACACACACACGCACACACACACACACACACACGCACACACATGCACACGCACACACAGAAGTCGCATTCCCAATGTAATGCTGAAACCACATCTACATCTCCATGCATGGATTTCTCACAGTCAATAGCAAATCCCCATGTGTCTCCTAATCAGATAGGGAGCTATTGAGGCTTAGCTAATGAATGCACTAGGATATTATAAACTCAGTAACGTCTGCAAAACTGTTAATTGAGCCATATGGCAAAGACGTATGCAACATCATTAGGAGGTGACATCTTCATTCACTATATATATATATATATATCACTATATATATATATATATATATATATATACACACACACACACTGTATATATTATGTACTGTACACTGTATACTGTAGATAGTCACCTTTATAGCTTAACAATCACCTACGTCCCTGAGTGTGCCAGTGATCCATGCAAAGGACACCAGGTTGAAACCACTGCATGACTACTGTTAAATGTGTTAGAAGAGGTTACAAGGCATGAAACAACCATGCCCCCAGGGTATACACTGACGTGATTCACAGTCAAGCTTACAAATCTAATTTTATCATAAACCTACACAATGCCGTAAGGTTTTTTCGGCTCAGCAGACTGTATACATATATACAGCATACAGTATAATCACATTGATGTGACATTGCTTTCCATGTCTTACTTAAAGTGGATATTTATGACTTTCTCACTCTAGATGTCTAGTGTGTTGGGCCCACACACACATAGACACGCGCTAACATGGACAGGTGGCTGGACCAGCCATCAAAGCAGAGGAGCTGGTATAACAACATATGCATAGGAAGTGTGATGTCATTATCTGCTCAGGACACGATTACTCCACTATATCTTTAACACAGAATATAGCCAAATATATTAAATAAACAAACAATTCTTAATTTGTCACTTTATAGGCCTATACTGTTAACAAATATATGGCGCTTGTATAACTGTTGTATAAAAGCAATATCACACTTGAGGTTGTAATGTTGCGGCCGAGCTCTGAAGATAACCGCAGCCATGCTGATATTCATTATAGCTCGTAGCAAACTTGAGCGCAATGAATGCGGAGCAGATGTGAATTGCAAAACTGACAAATGATCTGCATTAGTACTGACTGGACTGGCAAAATCCACCTGCAATCCACGGACACAGTGTGCGAAGCACAGCAGAAAAAGATAACTGGAAACAGAGGCACTTTAGCTCCAAGTACTCAGTGTGTAGCTCTCATTTGCATATCTGTTGTCTTTGCTTTTTTTTCTTTAACGTGCGCCTTCACAGTAAATATTTGTTGGGATTCAACATGACCCGATCACGTGAGCACTCAACATTCAGCGCTTTGAATTGTGTTTATCTTACTGTAATGGCAAATAGAGATTTAGGCAATTATTATATAAAAAAAATAACAGCAGTAAAGACTATATATCACACAATGATGGTTAAACTTTGCAATTAATCCGCTGTTCACGTGAGTGCCAAACCGTGGGGGGTGAGCCGTCCGTTACCACTAGTCAATTTATAGGCATATCATTGTAAAATAATACAATTTGTGGCAAGGGTCTTTAAAAATCACATCACAACATACATCATACAGCTTGAGACTTAATGTTTCGTGTTTCAAAATAGGATAAAGACAAAATATATTTCTTAGATTTGATAATCTTTCTAATCTAGTACTTGACCCTAGACCCAGGTTATCTTTAGCGGGGTGTGTCCAGATCGTACCAATTCATCACATTCATTCTCCACTTGCAAGAAGGGCTTTTCAATTGAGCCGATCTCAAGTATCGCTCTCAGTCTGCTCCCTTAGCTGCTCAATTATTTACACAAAATTGATTGAGAACAAAACTCTTGTTATTTATTTATGTCTTTACGCATGCACACACAAGAATGCAGTGCTTCTCTCCATAAAGAGAAGAGATCAGCCACCCCCCACCCATGCAAACACACACACACACACGCACACACACACACACACACACACACTGTTTACATGTACATATTAGCCCATGTGTATCCCTCTTCAATGTTCTGAACATTCAGAAGAGCGCACTTAAATTGTATAAGATGTGCAGCTGCAGCATTAGGCAGCTGGAATGTGTCGACGTAAGGAGGGTTATTAGCCTGCGTTCTTGATATTATTTAGATTTTCTTTTGCTCATAAATTAAAAATGTAATCAAGTATGCAAAAGGATCCAGACACTTTTTTTTATTTTTAGTTTGCTAAAGATGAGACAATAGCTAGAGAAAGTTTGAGGAAAGTACCTCTTCAGTGAATAAATTAGCATGATTAGCGACACTCATTTGTGATTCTTCATGTTTCCGTTATTTACTTTGGATCTAAAATGGTTGTGTATCCCATTTACCTTTCCGTGATGTTGCAGACAGGGATTTATATACAGTATGCGCATATCGAATGTTGTCCACTTTTACACATTTTTTAGGTGCCCTCAGAGAACTCAACATTTCTGCACCAGCATATTGTTTTCGTTTTGGAACACAATAGACCCTTTTCACACGCAGAATACGTTGCACCGGAAATGGTCATGGATGGGTAAACAACAGCAGGCATTATGGAAAATGCTTGAAGTCTGGTGATTTATTTATTTATTCTACATATTTAAGAAGTGTTTTGCAGTTTGCCAGCCCTGATAATACTATTATAGTTTACCAGTTTTCGTTTACTGAGGGCAAAGCTGGATTTAAAGCCAAGAAAATATTTCATGAAAACATGCATGACGCTGAAGGTACATTGCTAAGCAACTATATATTATGTTATGACCAATCCATGGCAATCCATTGTAGAGTAATAACAATACAAACTAGTATAATGCAATATTTAATTTAATACTATAATCTACTGTTGAGTGCCAATTACAATAACATTAATGTTTTTAAGTGTTTAACGTATGGTAGTACACGGCCAGCAGGTTCAGTAGTGAGATCTAGGAAGTGCTAAACTGCTAGCACAGTACTGTACCTTACTTACGTACCTTATAAGTAAAGAGAGAGGAGCCTCGTCAACTTGAGGTTCTACTATGTAGTGCATAAAGATAGCTTTTAAATAATGTATGTGACAAAATTATCTTAGACGGCCGATGCAGTTTTTTTTGCTTGCAAGTTTAATTTGACAGTGATGGGAGCCTGAAAATGTTCACAGACGAAGGTGCTGTTATACTTTAAAGATGTACCGGTAGGACCCAAGTCTCATCTAATCTTGACTACCCATAACCTTTTGAGGTCACGATTGTTTGAGAATTGGTGGAAAGCAAGGTAGGGGTGTTTATTATTAGAAAGCAGGCCACTCGGTAATACTACGACCTCTTGCTGCTGCTGCTACTGTTTACCCTTCTATGACGATTTCCGGTGCGACAAACACGGAAATGTGAAAAGGGTCTATTGTCCACAAAATTTGTAAGCCGCTTTAGAGGATGGGCAGAGAAGGAGGGACGTCTATGACTATGAGACCTGTAGGTGAGGGAGAGGGGTGTGTTTTGACAACAAAAAAAGTGTCTCAGCAAAGCCACCGTCTTCTGGCTCCTACAACAGTAACTATTTGCTACGTTGGCCTTCTTCTCTGCCTGTATAAAATCACTGTGTGGGATAGATGCGGGCTTGTCCCTTTTCATGCTGTGTCGCTGGTAATCTCTTCCCCAGCTCGCTGTCTCCAGCTCCATCACAGATACGTACCCGGTGACCCGCACGTCCCGCGGGTGCTGTGGCAGTGTGTCTGAAAAGGCAGGGAGGGTATTATCATAGCTTCCCAGATGTTCTTGGCAAAGTCTGCTGGCCTGATGCGGCGGCCTGATAGGTTTTTAACAAGAGTGCCCAGGCGTTACACTCAATTCCACTTAGAGGCAGCCCGCTCAGTCTGAGGAAAATAAGGTTCCCACTTGCCTGCGGGCATATTCTATCTGCAAAAGGGTGTGATGTTATGAAAGATGCTGCGAAGCATTGTTTTTTTGTTATTTTTAATTGTCTATTCTGTCAAATTTGCAAACGCCATTCAAACAGTACTGTGAAGTATACATGTGACCTCCCGCAGATATCCAGCAGGTCACTATCGACCGACAAAGCCTATTTTCTTCCTTTTTCCCCCCCCGCTCGTTTTCCGTCACGATGGCAGGTCGCACCGATATCCACCTGGCCAAAGGCCAGCACGGGCAGCATGTGTTTTTGCGTGTGGTGATAAAGTGGTTCAGGGGAGCGCAGAGGGGACCATTTCTGCACAAATTCTGAAAAAAAATCAATTGTTGACTTGAGTGCGTGTGTGTGCGCGTGTGTGCGTGTGCACGGGTGTGTGTGCTTGTGTCTGTGCATGTGTGGATATAAAGGATGTGTAGGGAGGGGGCTTGGGGTGTCCAAACCAATGAATCTGTGGCTTATCACTCAGCATGGAGATCTGTGCCGGAACTTATTATCGTTGTAGCTTTCAGGACTAAATGTATCTCCATATCAATGTCTGAGAGACGACGAGTGTGTGTGTGTGTGTGTGTGTGTGTGTGTGTGTGCGTGCACGTGAGAGAGAGAGAGAGAGAGAGAGAGAGAGAGAGAGAGAGAGAGAGAGAGAGAGAGAGAGAGAGGTATAGTTGAGGAATTATACACCATTATTGAATAGAAGGGTGTTATGTGTGACAGCTGGAACTACAATAACGTGTTTTTGTCACATGTGGCCTGAAAGTGGCAGTAATTTAGTATAATCATTGTCTAATCACAATGTATTAAAATATTCATATAATTGATATAATTATATTAACTATTGTACATAATTACAATTATATTAGCTCACGCATTTTGTGTAAGGAAAAAGGTCTTGCCGGATGAGGCCTGATGAATATGTTCTTGTTTGCTAATGCTTGATGAGTGAGAAGTCAGCTTAAGCCCCTGTTTGCAATAATGTGCATCTTTCCTTTCCTTTTGATATATAAGTCACTTTAGAAACCCGATGGACTGATGGACCAGGTCAAAATGATTTCCTGAAAGCCAGAGGCAACGCAATGCAGAGATTATATGGAAAGAAAGCCCAACACACAATCAGACTCTTTTCTGTGGGTGGAGAAGAGATCAAGAGAGAAACTATTTGGTACTTAGTTTAAACCCAGATAAATTTGTCTGGATAAAACAGAATGAGAAATACCCTAAAATGATTTCAATTCAATTACAAGAAAGCCATGTCAACATACAAGCAGCTTACAAAAAAGAAATCCTACAGGGAATGGATGAAAAGAAAACTGCTTGCTTATGCAAACAATAACAAACTAAAAACGTATAAATGCAGGCGCGCACACACACACACACACACGCACACACACACACACACACACAGCAGTACGCAAATTAATATAGCAAGCATCTTTCCCTGCGTAGATTGGCCATTTCCCACCATGCCCTCCTACAAGGGCCACCGTAGTAGACAAGGCCTTTCTTCAGAAGCCGACGAGGAGTTCTATGTTTAAAAGCGGTTGCCACCATCTACCAGAGGAGGAGATGGGTCACAGCCGAGAGGACGGGCCACCAGAAGAGGACAAGGAGAAGGAGGAGGACGAGGAGAAGTGGTGGTGGTGGGGGATCTCTTTCATGCTGCCCAACCCCTGACTTGCCTCAGCCAAGCTGCAGAATCCAAACAAATCCCTTATGAAGCAGCGTGTCGAAATAGCTGTGGTGGTGAGTCGGGGAATCACCGGGTTGTGAGAGGGGGCCGTTTGTTTAATCTTTCATCTTTTCTTTATATCTCCCCTGAGGTGCTGTTGGATTTTAATGACTACACTCCCCTTCCCCACTCTCATGAACGGGGCTGGTTATGGTTAAAAAAATGAAAAATGTACATACAACTCCCTGCTGTTGACAGCCTAAGAGTTTTTTTTTCCAACCCTACCTACAGTATACAAAGCCAATATAATGTATGTTTATGTTTGGAATCAGCCAATTAGAGTGCATGCCACAGCCTCTGCTGGGCCGACGCAGGAGCGGACTAGAGTAGCCTAGAGGCGGTTTGTCCTCTTCTCTCCTATCCCGTCTTCTGCCAGCTAGTCCTCCTGACCTTCCCTTGTTACACTGCCTCAAGCACCCAATTTGTGTCTCCTAAATAATAAAGTGCACTTCCAATAGCACCAGTAAGTGAAAATCAATAATAGACTGCTTGTTGGACATGTGTGGTTGCATGTTAATCGCATCGACGGAGGATGTTGTTGTCATGGCATACATTAAAAACATCACGTGATCATGCGATGTGACGCTGTGACACATACACAAACATGCGCAGAAACACACACACACTCCCAACACCCCTAGATATCCCACAGGCACAATTCATAACCTCTTCTCTGTGAAAATAATAATAATAGTAGTAGTAGTAGTGTTTTTTTTAAACTTCAAGAGAAGCCATATTAAATGTCATTATGCAATTGTACCTGAGTATAATTAGAATAAAGATAATTAATTCATTCATTCATTCATCTGGATGCTGCGTATGTTGCTACTGTGTGCATACACATATCACAGGTTGAAAAATGGCACATAGTAGCTTTTCCAAAACTTAGCTTCCAAACTTAATAGTGATGTCTAGAATATGTCACACCTGTCAGGTGGGTGGATTATTTTGGCAAAGATAAAGTTCTCACAAACACTGCTTTTTTTGTGCATGTGTCTTTGATTTTTTAACTTTTACTCATGAAAAATGTAAGCAATAAACAAAAGTTTTACATTCGTATATACTTTTTAAGAGCTTTTGAAGATTTATTTCTTTCACGCTTAGATACAATACATTTGAATGCTTCCTCCCAGCCTCGAAGTAAGGCAGACATTTATGAATACCTGTGGAATAACTCAGATTACTGCTACAAGTAAGTGTGTGGGCATGCAGTATATCTTGTTTTGAATTCTGACAGTGTGCAGGTAACAGTAGTTTAAGGTTTTTTTAAGCATACTTATTAGCCTAATGGCACATCTACAGAAACTCAAAGACGGAATGAATAGTGTCAATGGTTTGATACCGAGTATCTCTTCATGCCTTGTGAAGGTTAGCATCTCTATGTTGCTTGCACAAGTCTACAACTGAATATGGAAGCACTTGAAATGTAAGCATGAGCAACGCTCATGGACGTGTTGGTATGACCATGGTGCCTTGGAAAGACTTTGAGAAAACACATAAAAGGTCTTAGATACCAGCGGAAGAAATTAGAGAAAATCAAATCAAAGTGATATTTCAGGGAACTCATTACAATATAGTAATTTCAATTACAGTATAGGATGTTATATCAAAGTTAGGTATTTGAGATCAAAATGTGTGCTTTCAATATTCATTTCCAATTGACTGCATCTTTCAGGTAACTGTTTATCCCAATAACTCTTCAATCTTCAACCACTATACGACACGAGGGGTTCCTGCTGCCAAAATATAAAATACTAGCATAATAAATGATGTTGTCTGTTTGCATTTTAATGGGGCAGTTTAAAAGAAAAGCAAGGCAACCCCACAATGCTTCTACTGTATGAGCAAGTCCATTACATTTTCTCAACAAGCTGCCATGCAGGAATGTAGGTAATCTGACTTAATCATTGTCTTATAAATTTAGCCTGATAACCCCAGGGCCAAGAAAAGCTCTTGAATTACTGGACAAAGAAAATGCATCAACCCTCATGGGGAAGAAATAACCCTGTTGATCTAATTATTGATAAACAGCCATTTTGAAGAAACTAAATAAGCAAACACTATACATATACAGTACAGTTGCCTATATGTTCATGGCGATGGCTGGTGTTTAATTGGCTATGCCTGTAACAAGTGAGGGGCATAGTGATTCGATTTTAAAAGCACCATATTATAGAGTCCTACAATTTCCCAAAAATGCTGGATGATCGGTTCACAAGCTTCTTACGTGCGTGTGCAAGAATACATCCACTGCACGTACGCACACAAATTTTTCAAAAGACTATCACAAAGGCGTACATTTTATTTTGTGCTTAAAAAAATAAGACTAAATGTTGCGATTCGCGTGCGAGTGGACAAAAGATAATACTTTTGGTGTTATTGCATTATGGTAACACATCACTCTCTCTCTCTCTCTCTCTCTCTCTCTCTCTCTCTCTCTCTCTCCCTCTCTCGGTCACACACACACACACACGCACACATATATACACTGTATATACAGTATGTGTGAACGAACACCTACCACCGCGTAGGCTAGTCCTACAATGTCCTCAATATAACATCTATTTAGAAATCACATACAGTGTAATGTGTTGTGTGTGTGTGTGTGTGCGCGCAAGGGTGCATGTGTGTGTGCGTGTGTGTGTGTGTGTGCGTGTGTGTGAGTGAGTGATTGAGTGAAAGAATATAGGAGACCAGGAAAGTCATTTTCATTTAATTTTCGTTGAAAATATTAGTAAAAAGATAATAATAAAACATTTGTCTTACTGTTCAACCGATGAGACTGATTGCATCCTGTTAACGTCTGCTTGCTCTAACGAAGCGTTCGGTCTAATCCGTGATGCGACTTACTTTAACGACAGACTTTAACCACAGAAACACTATAGGCAACCTTTCCCATGCCTCCAATAGCCAGCTGGTCCGGATCCCTGCGTGCGTAAATGTTTTTTAACCGTGCGTAAAGCGCTGCCACAGATACACGCCGCGGCACAATCGATGGTGCACGCCAGACGCGCAGGGCAAAAATCACCCATCCCGAGGAAGATGCGCGTGCGCGCGCAGAGAGGGACGCGTGCGCTACTCACCCAGGGTGTGAAGGCAATTCCTTCCTCTGGTGCGTCTCGTCGAGGGTCCGCGTATCCAGGGGTGTGAAAACAATAGTAGTACAAAACTTTCTCCCTTTCTCCTCTGATCTCTCTAGCTCTCTCTCTCTCTCTCTCTCTCTTTCTCTCACTCAATCATTCCGCACTCCTGCACAGTTTCCAGGGACAAGGCAATGGACCACCATTGCGATAATCCAGACACGTTCTTCTTCATCAACACGGCCACATATGGGTTCCAACCGCCGAGTTGCGTCAGTTGAAGTTCACATGCATTGTCTGTCCCGCTGAAAACCATACAGCTCTTTCAGTGAATTTCCTCTCGCGAACCGTTTCAAGTGAGTCCAAAAAACAGTCCAAAAAAGCGTTTACAAAACACCTTGATCAGCGCCTTATCTGCGCGGAAAAACTGAGCGATAGATGCAGATTGTGTGTTACCCTCTATACGAAAAGGATCAATATTCCTGCACGTTGGGAGGACACAGCCGTGCGTTCTCTCTTCCTCCAAGAGTGAATTCTCCTTTTAATTTAAATCTTGCACCTGCGGTCGAAAGAGTAGACGCCGCCGCGCAGGAATCCAAAACGGGTTCGCAAGCCCACCTATCTCCCCCTACTTTCCCTGATGTCAAGTACGCGACTACACGCTTTGGCTGTTCTCTGTGCCACGGTCATCATTCGGTGTCAAACCTGACGCATCTAACGCTAGAGTGTGAAACCGCTGTGTATCTGCTTTCAGAAGTCGCTCAGGAAAGCGTCTATTTCACCGCTCTCTCTCTCTCTCTCTCCCTCTCTCGCTCTCTCTCTCTCTCGCTCTCCAACGAGCTAGATCCAACTGCCGGGTAAACCACGCCCCCATCGCAATGATTGGCTGAACTAACACCGATAGAGAGGGAATGGAGAAGTGAGGGGGTCATTGTATAGGAGAGAGAGAGGGGAAGAAAGGTAGAGTCTGATATCAAAAGGTGGAGTAGACTGTATGCAAGTGAGGCAGGTCGTACAATGGGAGCATGGGGGGGGGGGGGGGGGGGGGGCAAAAATTAAAAAAAAAAAAAA
>JAODUK010078552.1:0-27818 GCA_027564635.1 Typhlichthys eigenmanni | reverse complement strand
CGCCCATATATTAAATATAAGAAGAAGGTGGAAACATATGAGCGACTAAATACGGAGTTGGGTCGGAGTGAATGGGAGCGAATGACAAGACGGGAGAGTGTGATAGTGGTACTGTATATAGAAGAAAAACTGTTGAGGGATAGAGAGTGTGGTGATGTTGATTATCTCTGTGGGTGGGGGGTGGCAGCGGTGTCGCAAGACCGAGCTCTGTGTGTGTCTGAGCCCAAAGGGACAGAATGGCTAATGAAAGTGAAAAAAAAGGACAATTCTCTTTTTCTTTCTCACTGAATCCCTGGAGAAGTCTGTGACCGCCGGCAAAGATGGTGACAAAGAACTGCTTTCCACCCAACCACCGGCCCATCCATCCATCCGTCCGGCTATCTAATTTAGCACTACTAGGTCTCTCATGAAAAAAAAAGCGTGAGTGCCTGAAGTCTCGCATGAATAAGTGAATGGTAGTGAGCTGAAGAGAGCAGTTTACATGGAATACACCTTTCAGTGATGGTGGTGTATCTGTGTGTGTGTGTTTGGGGGAAGGGTGTGGGGGGGTAGTAACAGCTAAATGCTGTGAATAAGGCGGCCCGGATACCGTCAGGGCGGGTGGAAGGTGGTGGAGGGGTGGGGGGGGGGTGGGGGAGCTGTTGATAGCAGGGTAGGCAGAGAAAATCACTTGACAGCTCCTGGGAGACGCATTGATTGATGGCGCCGCTCCGGGGAGTGTTTCAATATGAACTCGCTTAACTCCACACCGCAAGGAGCATTCATCATTAGGTGCCTGGCGGATGTGCGCCCCAACACCATGGGTGCTTCATTTGGAGAGGCGCCTGGGGTTCCTCGGCAGAAGATCAGTAACTACTGTTTGGTGGTTATTTTTAAGGATGACATCAACTCAATTTCTCTGACGCTTCCTCAAATCAATGCGCCGAACTTGTAACTGCTTCTCCCCTGACAGGATGGGGAAAACACACACACACACACACACACAAACTGTTTGCTCTGTTGGGCGCGTTTTGATTCCAGAGGGAGAGCGACGTCAAATATTCAGAGTTATCTGAGACTGTACTGTCAAGAATAATAAAAACATAAAAACTATACTGCAATTAGAATTTTGCAAATTGTGCCTCTATCATACAACCACCAGAGCACTGCGGAAGTTCCAACTTTTCATGAATACGTCTAGAATTTAGGGCTGCACCACAAGATGTCATTTCTATGTGACTATTGTTAAGGGCATATGGTACATCATGCGCTCTCTCTCTAGACTTGTTTGGCAAAGCTATAAATGAATGAAACAATGTTTGGGTTGCATATCCAGGGGTCGTTGCTTCACAAACACTGTCAGCGTGTCAGTGGGTTTACTTCATATTAGACTCTCAAATTGAGCAGTTGAGCAGAAAAGATTCTACGTTTTGCTTTTGCTTTTTCACAAGCTACAGTAACATGGATCCCTGAGCTTTTTACAGTTTGATGCTCTGAATGCTGGGACCCATACACTAGCTAATAGGGCCTGGTGTGTGAATGTGTGTGTGTGTGTGTGTGTGTGTGTGTGTGTGTGTGTGTGTGTTCTTGGACTGCTGATGGTCGGGGCTTTGAATTGAAATGAGTCGTGCGCGCGCGCACACACACACACACGCACACACACAGATGTATGCACTGATAAAAAATACAAAGTTCTAGTCACAGTTCATGTGCACATGCGTGTGTGCGTGTGTTGTCTGTACAGTGTTTATGACAAATCCATTTAACAAACATAGAGTCGACACAACAACCCAACCAGAACTTCAAATACAATCTCCGAAGCTCGGTTCATTAAAACTAGATTCCATAAGGCCACTAGAGCTACATCCTCATTACCATTAGTTAAGGAAACATTTTATTGACAGGCGGTGTAACCCCAAAACAAGCAATGCAAAAACAGCCACCTCCATTAATGTGAAAGTATTTTACACCTACGTCTCAAGATACTCTGTGGGCTTTTCATTCCCCCCCCCCTCCCAACACACACACTACCCCTCTACCTCTCATCCTCCCCTCTTAAATTAAAGCAGAGATGTCTAGAACAAAAGAGTGTGATGGGATGGCGGACAGCGGCTCATTGAAATCCGCAGGATGTGTATTTGTTATTTAGTCTCTCTGCGAGTAAACACCCCCCCGCTGGTGCTTCCTGCGCATTCTGTTGCCGTCAGGTACGGGACAGGGATGTTTCTAATGCATTATGAAAGGATGACAGCTCAAATGTGTTCGTCTGTTCTCTTCCTCTTGGATGGTTGTCATTACAGATGATGGCGAAGGAAACGCTCTCCCATAGGCGGAAACACTACATCAAAGTAAAACGCTTTTTTTCTCGTACCCGTAGGTGATAGGCAGAAGGTGCCTTAATAGATATCTTAAAGAAGTAGTTAAACATGGCTTAATTAAAGGTACTTTCCAAAATTGTGTTATAAACCAGAACCTTACATTTTCTCCACAGCGCAATGTTGATGTTTAGAAATCTGTCCACAACAGTGTTGTGTGTGTGTGTGTATGTGTGTGTGTGCATTTCTGTAATGCTGGTTTTCATTCCAGACATACAGTACATAGAAGAGTGCTCCTTAAAACATTGCATTTAGTAGTAGACAGTGAGTCTCTGTATATTACCTGCCTCTGGCAAATCAATGCGTAGCCTGAGGGTCTTAACTGCAAAGGTCCAGGCACTTTTGCAGTCAGGGGCTACAGGCTACTTTAGTTTAATTGTTAATTATATGAACAAAAGGAATGACAATTGAGGTTCTATACTCACCCCGGCTAACTGACGCACATATAATATAGTTCAGTCAGGACCACTATAGTCAAAATAGGTATTTGATTTGCATGAAGTGATTAATATTTGGAGGTATGGCTCTGTTCTGGGAGCTCCCTGCCCTGCCATGAGCATACAAGGAAAGCCCTTTCCATGCGCCTACATGGAAAGCCCAAGGCAGGGAGAGCAGCACAAACACCCCATAGGCTACAGAACAGAGCAAGCATCAATGACAATGCCATGACATTGAATAAGACAGACACAGCATGAACGGAGGAGGTGGGTCGTAGGCTAAGGACGTTTAAATAAGCACCCTGACTAGTTGGGCCAATAGTATGCTTAGCAGTGATCAGCTGAGCAGTCTGGTCACTGAGATCAGATGGCAATATACTGATTGAGATCAGATGACGGTTGAGATTATGCATGGCTGGGCGTGACTTTGTGGCCTGTCTGAATTATCGCTATGCTTGATTAATGAATTCCTATCCTGTATTTACCAAAGCATATACAGTACTGCTAGTACAGCCTATAAAATAACTATTCTATATTCTATAACTCATCAAGCTATCAAAATAATGGAAATATTATAATAGCACAACTTCATATAATTGTCTGACCTGTCTGAGTCGACAATGTGTGTTACATACATAATTCTGTGAGGAAGGAAAAGCCTGTCCTGGTGTTGCTCCGGGCAACATGAGGAACCAGTGTGCTGAACAATCAATGTTTTATGAAGGCTCATGGCCATAAAAGACAGGGTCTTGGAGTAGCGGTGGTCATTTAATAACATATTTAATATCATCTTACTGTAATTTGCTCTAAGAATGCACCTCCTGTTTGTGTTTATTGTGTATCTTTGGTGGTACAGGGTACATAATCTATCATGCCATTTTAGTCCAGCCTTAACGTATTGTATTTCAAATCTGCCACCATTAACACAATGTCACACAATTTTACAACATACATTACCTGGCAGTGTATTGTACACAAATAATAACTGAGCAGAATTAGCAATTGGCCTTGTGTCACAACACACGTATCACCATCACCAACAGCACAACTGTTTAGATCTGAATCACAGATCTAAATCATGTAATAAGGCACATCGTGCATCTACAGTGCATGCACATTCACACAGCAGGCAGTCTCAGAAATCTAACGATAAAATACATTTTCAAATGTAACGTATTGTAATGTAGACTACTATGTGGTTTTAAATATGATTATTTACTGTATAGACCTACATTTATAAATGGCTAAGCCATGGCCATGTATTATTGAAACACGTTATTTGCTGTATAGTATATATTTTCAATGGTTGGTTGTACATTTTACCGTTCCAGAAACTCCACGAGGTCAGTGCCATGCCATCACTTTGGCTGACAGTGACTGACTCATGTTGATGACAGTGTGAAATAAAATTAAATTAAAGTGTGAGGTTGTGAGAACATTAACGTATAGTGGCAAAGCATAGCTTCAGTCCAATAGAATGATCTACCAGCATGGAACTATTTTAAGTAGCAGTTATAAAGGAATGTCTTTTGGAACATCACTTAACACATAACCCATCGTCAATGATAATTACTGGTTGCATCTTTACTCAAGTGTCTGTCACTTCTCAGAGGACGTGTCTGAATGTCAAAACGTTATGTTGGCGAATCCATCTAAGCGAATGCGCTTGTCAACGCATTGAGGCCACATATTTCTCTAATTACGCCAGAAATAGAATGTGATGATATAAAAGCCCACACCTTTTCCCAGATTATTCCTGTTTGTCCTGAAAACTGAATGTTTCCTGTCAAATTGAACCAATCAACATGCAGCATATTATAAAAGAAAAGAAAATCCCCCGTTGCTAATCTGTTTTTATTTTAATTTTATATAATCTCAAAAGAAACTATTAACATATGCCATGTCAGCAAACACAAATGCCCATACACACATGCATGCTCTATAGGGGATCATCAAAAGTATCAACTCTGTGGGTTGTTTCAGCCGAGGATTGTTCGAACAATACATCATTGTGTTGTTTGTGTGATAAAATCCTTCTTTATACCCGCCTTCAACACCCTATCATTCCATTCTCCGGTCTCCCTCCACTTTGCCTGTTCCCTCTCCCACCAAATGGTTGCTAGCTCAATGTCACAGTGCCGGTGCAAAGACAATTAAGGTGCATAAATATGTAAACATGTCTGTGGAATCTCTGCAGGAGGAACATCGTATAATGACATGTTCTGTCCTCGTTGGGCTAATCCCCAAAATGCCCCTGAATTAGAAACCTTAATGACAACCAATAAGGCACAGATGGTCAAACTCTGAGGGCAAACAAGTCACTTCTGATGCTGCCTGGATTCCTTGCGGCATTGCTCTTGTTGCCAATGATACAGGCAAACACTGGCGCGCGCACGCACACACACACACACTAATGCCACATTTAGGTCCAAATGCCAGGTGCTAGTCTCACAAACATGTACACAGGCATGTATGCTTGCACACTGAACACACACACAAAGACACATTACCTAGCCAGATGCCACCCCAGCCCAAGGGGGTGATCATGGTCAAGAGTAGAAGGTCAGGTCTTGGCAGGCCAGTTAGGGGCAAACCAGGGCACTGACTCGCTCTGTTCCCTGTGTGCTTGTGTGTCCACGTGTGTGTGTGTGTGTGTGTGTTTGTGTGTGTTGAGAGCTGTTGTCTCAGGTAATATGTCCAGCGAGGCTCCGTGGCAGATGTCCACCATTTGTCTTATGAGGCTGATGTATAGAGCCTCTCACTGAGGGGAGAGAGAGAGAGAGAGAGAGAGAGAGAGAGAGAGAGAGAGAGAGAGAGAGAGAGAGAGAGAGAGAGAGAGAGAGAGATGTTTTGGCTCCTATCCTGCAGTAATTAGCTTGGCCTAGCTATTTGTTCTCCCCACAGCTAACTGAGAGCTAGAAATGTTTCTTCTGGGAGTTACCAAGTTTTCAGCAAAGGACAAAAACAGTGCTGTCAGCCGCGCTCTAAATATTCTGCATCTAAGAAGTGAACATTTTCAATGAGCCTAAGTGCACTCCTCCTGGGGAATAATGGCTTTGCAGGGAGGTTAATTGCAATCAGGCCTCTCTGGCGATCACCATCATACTTAATGCACGCACCTACACTGTATACTTGCTTGTAAATGCAATTACATGCAAAGACACGCATATACTCACTCCAGGTGGTGCGTTTTCCTGCCGGCATCTCACCATTTTTCAGTTGTCTGACAGGGCAATGACTTTAGATTTCACCTTACTAACAGAGGCCACAACACGCATTGCGGTAGCAATTATACCATACAGTATATATATAATCTAAACTCTATTCATCAGCATGTATCCATTAGCAGGGTTGGGAAGTAACTGATTACATGTAATCAGTTACTTGTAACTAATTACAAAACAACAGTAACTGTAATCGATTGCGGTTACCAGATAAAATAGTTTAATCAGATTACAGGTATTTATAAAAAATGTTCTGATTACTTCTAGGACTATATTTTCAAATGTAAAAGGGAAGTTTGCATAAGAAAACATGCATAAAGAAATTGGCTGTTCTCTTATTAATATTTCAATAATGGCAAGAAATAATTGAAATGAATTCCTAAATTAATCTGATGTCCTGAGCAACATAAACTGTCACAAAAATAGACATATTTGGCACGCCAACACAGTAAATAGCTTTGGATGGCATTTCAAAGAACAATGTTTAGGTGTGAAGTAATCTAAAAGTAATGAAAACTAATCATATTATTTTACTAAATGTAGGTAATCCAAAAAATTACGTTACTGATTATAATTTTAATCTGGCAACTAGTAACTGTGACGGCCTACATTTAAACAGTAACCTACCCAACCCTGTCTATTAAGCATGTCTGGTGGCAAGATAGCATAATTTTATGGTAAACACATACAGTACAGAACACAGAACACATAAGCACTGTCTACAACTGGATTACCATTTGAGGGATACAAGTCTGCCTGCAACAGAAAATACAGTTGTACAACAAAAACTACACAAAAACAGCAGCAAAAACTACATGTATAGGGGATTGGCTGGTCAAGTCAGACAAGGAGAATAAACAGTAAATTGGAAACTTTCAGAATTACAGAATATATAGGCTAAATAAATATTATAATTACAAGTGGTCCTAATGCTCACATACTTATAATTATTTTATGTAATAACTTTCTGATAACTTTACATTTATAACAAGGCAATAGCAGCAGAACTGCCATTTATTAACTATATACCCCAGGGTGTCAAACCAAACAATTTCTTTAATAAAAGGTATTTCTAAAACAAGCCTTGTGGAGGGATATTAATCTCTATGTTGCACAGTTGGTTTGTGTCATCCACTCCAATGGTAGAAGTGCATTAAGTTTTCATTTTGAATGTGAAATGAATGTTGAATATAACTAACTTTACCTACGTTTATGGAGCTTATGTTACCGGTTATCAAAAGATAGGTCTGAAATGCAAGAAATGTAAAGGCTATGTTGCACTAGAAAAACTCAACCTTTAACATTTAAGATGGGATGCTGGGATGATATTATTACTATTTTGGTCTCTGAGGCTGGAGAACTAGTATGCATGCTAGTCTCTGCAGCCGACAACACAGCAGTTTACGTGCGTACTATAGCTTGCTTCACAATGCTAGCAAGAGAATGAGCTCCCCTTGTGATGTCCCAGGTGAGAAAATCTAAGTGCTTTTCTGAAACACATGTTTTCTGATGTACAGTAGGCATTAGACAGCCCAAGAAAATGGCTGAGTTGTCTATTTTTAGCTTTTATGGGTTGGTAGCCACTGCATACGATGTAGCATTGAAGCATAACATGTTCCAGTACACAGGTCAAGATGATCTACAGTAACGCAGTCATGCTATTTTGATAAATGCAGCTTGTTGGAAAACCATTATTTAGTTTACTTTTTTTATTGTATTATCTAGTGTAGTTGGTGTCTGTAAACTATGTCCAGTTCAGGTCGGACACATGCTGCATCCTAAAATGTGTTAATGATGGAAATGTAAACAATTTGTATATGAAATACTGTAATGTGATTAGACACATCAATGCTGGCAGTAATTTTGACACAGTTCCCATTTTGAAATAATTCTGCATTTTATGGGATGACAATGGTTCAACTTGCCATCTCTGTTTGGTTGGAACACTTAAGTTATTGTGTGACTGCAGTTGCGTGAAAAACTGTCTCAAGCACATCTGTCTTGTCACTTGTCATATTTACGACCTTAAACTGTAGGTCATGGCATCTAAAATGGCTGTCTCTGAAGAATTACTAAACATTTGCTAAATCACATTTGCCTTTACTTCAATAACATCCCCCTCTAACACCCACTAACACTCACTTTCACTTAGTTAAGTAAACTAAATTAACTAAATTACTTACAGATTTAACCGTTGTCATTACAAGGATCATTGTGTGTGTGTGTCTGTGAGGCATATGAAAATGTTGTCTAACCCCCCTATTAAAATCATTATAAAATTTAAATTCTTATTATAAACGGAGTGGGATTGGGCCATGCTTTCTGTAGGGGATGAATTTTGATCAATATCACAATTCCTGTTATCCAAAATAAACATCTTCTGACTACATCCATTCTAGTTCCATCCATGAAGTTCATCCTATTATAGAAATATCTCTATTTGCTAAATGTGTCAAGATTTTATCACCAGTAATATCAAGAGCATCATATATATTATAGATTCAAAGCATATTACCAAAAAATGCCATGAATCAAAACACAATTATTTTATAATTTCAATATATTATTTCCTTACCCAGCATTGACTATTAAGTCACCATTTTTTAGACGAGGAACAGAATCTGTATATTCTTCTGCAATTCACTTCAGATGCTTTTCAATGAGCACTACAGAATTCCACTAATAGAAAGATACAGTAATTGTTGTAGACACATTAAAAGAATAGTGTGTTTTTGAAACGATGAATACAACTTTTAGTTAATGTCTAGCACAAACAACAAACAGTTTTGTATTATATATTGAGGAAAAAATGCTACAGTAGTTGAGTTAAAGGATTAATACTGCTTTAATGTACAATGGACATGATCAAATAACCTGATTAATCATATTGATTTGCTTTGTTTTGCTCATTAGTATGGGAACTCTCAATGCAAATCCCACGGTCATTCAGATGGGTTGTTTGTGCACAACATAAAATAGCTGTGTCCTCTGAGAGTTTTCCCACATGTGGTTCTTGTTCTGATTGGTTTAAGATTGCCTGACACCTATTAGCAATCCCTCTCTCACAAACGACTTTGAATGGAGAGGTTCCAGACTACAAATCAAGGTGGTCTAATCAGGCTTGGGCTAAAGGAAAAGTGTGGGATGATCATGCAGGCTTAACAAAAGAAAATGTATGTATAAAAACCCTTGTAAAACAAGTTTTACTCTGTAGGTTCTTATCTAGTATTCCAATATGTTCATGATCAATGCACTGCAGTCTGAGGTGCAAAGATATGCATGTTTCCCTGAGTTTGTGAAGTGGCTGCAACAGTATGAAATGAAACGGTTCTGGCACATCTTAACGGCTTGGTGACAAAGGCCTCTGTAATCAACTTTTCTGCCCACACAAGCCTGGAGCTGAGAGAATAAGAGAGTTGAGAAGATTAATCAATTTTTATTTCTTTATTTTATATAACAAAACACCCATATAGCAGCAAACGCCTCCCTAGCTTGGCGACCGCATAAGTTGCAGGCTTAAACACAAAGATCTTTCTGTTGATCAGACCAGTGAGCTTCTCCCTACTCCCCCTTCTCTGCACCTGCTAGTACGACAGCCCCAGATTTATTCTCTTCATCTGTGCCTCTCTCTCTCTCTCTCTCTCTCTCTCAATCTAGCTCTCCCTCTCTCTCGATTATCAGCAGCAAACCCATCTTCATCTAGACTCCTGCATGCATATTCTATTTTACATGCACTTCGTTTCTCCTCAGACAAGCGTTTGCACGCTTTCACTTCCTCACACGCACGCCTTTTCATTATCTCTTCCACTGGTTCCAAGGATGCTCAGTCGTATAATACAAAGAGATATTATTAAAAAAAAGTTACAAAATATCCTCTCTCTCTCTCTCTCTCTCTCTATGTCTCTGTCTCTGTCTCTGTCTCTGTCTCTCTCTCTCTCTCTCTCTCTCTGTCTATATATATATGCATCTATGTTTTTGGATATCTGGCACACTACTAGAGTACATAGGCAGTTACAATTACCTTAATTGGATCAATAAAAAAATATCAAGAATAAGTAAAATGCAGTTAGCCTACTGGGGAAGGCATATACGGTCAAATATAGAATAGAGTAAACTCTATGAGAATAAGTGCTGTGTGTGGGAATCAAACAATTAGGCCTATGTCATTAATATTTATGTGCTTTCTGTGTTCAAGGTGTTTGACACTGTACTCACTTTTAATCTGTTTTTGTATTTTGTATACTGCAAATCTGATTTACTACAATGCTGTTAAGGTAATATCATATAAATATGAACAACAAATAAAGATAAAATGGTGCCATGCACTTTCTGTTCATCTGAATATTTACAACTGTGGCAATTGTTTATCATTCATTCACCCATTTAATATTTTACTGAAACTTTTTACAGTATCTGCACTCAGGGAAAAGCATTCAGATGAGCGTGGTATTTGTTTTGGAAACTGTACGTTGGAAAAGTCAAATCATAGATACAATTGGAAAGGGGTGGAGTTTTGATACTGCCCCTATACTCTAGTTAATTAATAAATGACATCACCACCACCAGCTCCCTTACAGTTCCCTCAACCCCAAATAATACATTCCAGAGGATCGAACAGCTTTTAAAAACAAAAAATACAAGTTTTAGCCCATGTGACACGTCATATGTTTTTTAATTAGAAATAACAAGAGGCGTTTCTTTACGACGCTGCGAGCTCCCGGAAATATCTCCACTGCCAGTGCATTCCCGCCTCCCGCATCTACTCTCCCGCCCGCCCGCCCGCGGTGGAAGCTGCCTTCATTCGCCTTCCTACAGTGTGAGGGAGAAAGAAAGAAAGAGAGAGAGAGAGAGAGAGAGAGAGAGAGAGAGAGAGAGAGAGAGAGAGAGTAGAAACGAAGCGACTGAGATGGCGAGCGTAAACATGGGGCCGACATCGCTGCTGCTGTCGCTGGCGTGGATCTTTCTCGCCTTGCAAGCGGGACGAGTCGTATGTTTGAACGGCGACGAAGACCAAAACCAAGACACGGAGTGCAAGATGAAAAGCGTGACCGTGTCGGCGTTACCATTTTTACGAGAAAACGACCTTAGCATCATGCACAGTCCATCGGCCTCCGAGCCCAAGCTGCTGTTCTCCGTCAGAAATGATTTCCCCGGCGAGATCGTGGTGGTGGACGACTTGGAAAACACCGAGCTTCCGTTTTTTGTGTTGGGTGAGTTTGGAAATATAGTGTCACGCTTCATGAAGCCCCCCATTGACCGAGGGACATCTCTACACCTGAACGTGCTGACAGTGCGGTGCAGCTCTAGGCTAGCTAACTACTGGTGCCTCACAGCCCCTTTGTTTACGCAATAGCAATGATTTTGCATGGTAAATAGCTGATATTTCTATGGCAAAACGTGTACAACATGTCTTAATTATACGTAACACAGTGCCTGTTAATGACAACCAGCATGCAATATGCCACTAGCACATCTGGCATTCAGTTACCAGGCCTGCAGCATGAGAATGTTAGCAAAACTCGTAGTTTCCGATAAGTTACAACCAGTAAGTTGGCTATTAAACGCAATGGTGTTCAATTGCAGGTGTAGCATAGTAGCTACACAACCTGACGTTGAAATGCAAATAGCCTATTCAAAGTATGATGTATTGTAATGTTGCACAAGTGTGCATTTGTAATTCTGTGGTACCAGAGTATAATTACTTTGGAACCGGGTTGCCCTTTTGTAGTTTGGTGCTCCTGTGTGCATGTATTTGTCCAGCAGGCAGTAGCCTACACAACTGGACATTCCAATGCAGAAAACACTTTTACAAAATAATATAAGAAACGATTCTCCTGTTTTCCTCATAAGAAGAATCAGTTGGCCGCTGTCCATGGTACTGAAATGGCTATAGTTCATTTTAGTGCAGTGATGAAGTAGGCTATTGATCCAGCACAAGTGTGATTGGATCTACCAGCTTCTCAAACTGCGCTGCATTTGTAGTTCCTTTGTATTTTGCTCTTATGGACATGTATTTGTTGCAGACAGTACACAACATGACATTGCAATGCAGATACCCTGTTGAAAACATGTTTAATTCAAATTGCTCTGATTCCCGATTCACCTATTTTCCTAAAAAAATATTCTGATAAAAGTGAACGTTTGCATTCTTAGAATCAGCTGATTTCCCTGTTTTATTCTGATCAAATGTTTGTACTGTACTAAGAATCAGCTGGCTGCTGTCCATGGTGCTGAAACTGCTATACAGTAGGTAAGGTACTTCATGGAAGCTGCTATTGTGCAATGAGGGGGTATTATGGTATTACAGCACACAAGTGACTGGCTGGTCTATCAAATGGTCCAACTGTGCATATGTATATTGCTTCTGTAGGTACTGTAATTACTTTTGAACATGGTATCTTTTTTTTGTAGTTTGGTCCTGTGGGTATGTATTTTTGTAACCTGACATACAGTACCAGATATCTGTGTGTGACACATCCATCTGGGAAGCCGTCCATTGAAACAGTTTTAAATGGGCAGGCGATATTTGGCAAGTGATTGGACGAACCTGTGAACCAGCAAAGTCTGTTGTTAAATCCAAGTTAGTTTGCAGTAGAAAAGTATGGAGAAGAGTGAAGACATAAGTCCTTTACTCTTCTAATACATTTTGATAATATTAATGCTATATTGCAACGCCTACGTTAACTTCTGTAGGGCCTGTCGTTGTTTTCTTTTAGTTGTTTCAAGTTGCCTTCATCACACCTAAACCAACGCTTGTAGCTAACTACGATGCTGATTGGCAACACACTTGGTTTACCAACCTGAAACACAACGATTTCCAAGCACTCCAGACTGATTCTCAAACTGAAGTCAAACTTTAGCTCGCGAGATCAGGATGGTTTTGCCATGTTAGTATTTTTGCATTCTGCAAGGTAATCACCCCCAGTAGTCTGCGATTGGTAATAGCTACTTGTATTGCGACAACTTACGCTTTGAAATAACAATATACAACTCTTTGTTATGAATAGTGATCTGTTAATAATACATTGGAACCAATAGTGGACACTGCAATGCAGTAATCAGTTAATGATATGATTTTTAGTTGGGCTTGCTGACATTTTCTCATTATTGTTTAATTTCTCAATTGTGTTTGTAGACTTGACACCTGTCCTGGCTTGGGTAGATAAAAGGTTATTTTGAAATAGATACACATCAGTGTTTCAGTCAGGGGATTTTGGGGATTGCAGTCTCCTTGATCGAGCGTGATCTCCTTTGCAGTCAGATGTGGTCCTTAACTAGGGCTGTTGCGATAAACACAATATTGCAATACCGCGTTATTGCTAACCCAACCGCAGGACGTGGCAAGCAACCGCCGTTACCGCAATGTTTACATCAAATTTTTTCATGAGGCTAGCCCATCGAATATGACGTCTGATCTAGGGCGTGTGCGCTATCGAAGCACAAATTCTCCCAGCCCCGTGTTAGCCGGTTGTAGCCTTTGGGAGTGTATGTATTTATGACACTCCGACGTTACGCTTTACAGCACTTTACTACAGTTTAGTAAAGTGCTGTACTTGGTCTGGGAAGTGCACCATGCAGCGCACATACACATTCGAGTGATTCATTTGGGACATGTCTGTATTTCGTGTGGGAAAGAAAATGTAATATGTTGTCCCCTAACCTTTTGGGTTGTTCAACCGAAAACAGTCTACTGTGCCTTCACTTCTTTCTGTCTACATGATACCTAAATCAAGGCGGTGTAGGCTACACTTGGCACGCCATAGGCTTTCATCTTGCGCTATTTAACATGCTTTTAAAATTATATTCTATGCTAATAATAGTCATATTTTCCAGTTGATATTTATGCCAAACAAATCTGCCGGACAAAGTTACACGTGATTGTCTACGTACAGTCAGAACACCAGTACTAAACTGTTAGAAAGCCTATGCTGTTGCACAGTTGTCTCACCATGGACTGAGAGCATGTTGCCTATAAATGCCCCAGAATCACGCTACTGCAATCAATCTGAAATCAGATGAAAGTGCTGTTGTGATGATGATGGTTAATGGCATACATTAAAACCTTTTTGGGAGAGAAAACTATTCTCTTGAGGTTATGTAAAACCTACAAACAAGCACATTATAAACCAAGAACCTATGTGGTTTTAGGGTTATTACAGAAGCTGTCCTTAAAATGTGCCTAATAGTTTCCCCTTGTGGTTATAGTACTTGCATATAATAATCTTTGTTGCCTATATAAAGTGAGAAATATTGGAGGAAAGTATTCCTTTGTATGATCACATATTTTCTGTCATTATATATCTGTATAATGACTTTGGTATTGTTGCACTGTAACTGATAAATTAAAGGCGGGTCAGTCGTTCTCTGCAACGCATGCTAACTTTGAGCTCAAATCCAAACAATATCCCTCCACGGCGCCGCCTCACACATTGGAAAGCATAGTTAAGCAAAGCGTAATATTCTGGTAGTACTATGGCTTTGTTGTTGTGAGCAGTGTGTTTCTATTTACGGAGCTAGGGCTGTGTAGAAGTATCTGGTTCAGATTATTTTCTCGACATGCACAGAGAACGGTAAAATAGCGAAATGTGGAGACATGCAGAATTTTATAAAAAGTGTATTATCTTACATTTGGCTTGCAATAGCTGACTATACCTTTGCAATGCTTCTGGTGTTGTCATACAGTCAGTTATGCTGGAAGTTAGAAAATAAAGTTGTTATCCCGATATTCAGAAATTTAACAAATTCTTCCATAACTTACTGAGGCACCGTGTCAATTTTAATAAAAATTGTATGAGTATGCACACAGTGGTTCTGATCTGTGTCTGTTATGTTTCTGATAGGTGCTACGTGTAATGTACTTAAGTTAATTGGAATCACTTTATGCTATCGCAGATTATTTCCTCTCCCAATGCCTATTTGTGTACTAGTAATTAAGCACCGGTGAATGTGTAACAGATAGAGCCACAGTTATGACATGCAGCACAACACAAAGATGTTGCCGCATTGTCAAGAGGGGAGCAAGCGTTTCAAAATCAGGACTAGGTGTTCTCTGAGCCACTGAGGCACTGCTGCAGAGATGTAGTCTATGATCATACAAAGGCCATTATAAGGAACATGTTTCACAGTCGTGTAGTCCCCATAAGGCTAGAATGTCACAAGCACGTTGACGAGCTTAGGAGGCACTTAATTCACTTAATAATTTAATTTAATTTTCATGCTTCTATGGGTTAGCTATCTATTAATTGTAAGTCTCTTAGGCAGGTTGGTCATGGCTTGTGTGTGATTGTGTGTGTGTTTTTCTTTCATTTGATCTGAGTTAATGGAGTGGAAATGCATATTACACTGGCCTCCTGCCATCTTTGCTTCAGAAACAGAATTGACAGTTGTAGATTGATTATTGAGTAGGCCTGATTGGCTGTCATTAAATTAGTGCTACTGTATGTGAATTCATACGGTATATTTGAAATTGCTATACCGTAGTATCTACGATAGATTTGGACAGTCTGAAATTTCATTGGACTAACTAAACTAAGAAACACTAATATTCACTAGAAAATAATGGACAATACTATTTCCTATGACAAAGACTGTGTGCACAGTGCTTATTAAATGGGCTTGAAGGAGGTACTTTTTTGAACAAATCAACTAAACATTATTTCTTAAAATGTAGACATTTGGAAACCATAGAGCTAGACCAAGGGTGTGTATTTAATTAGAAAATTCTGACTGCCGATTGATACCTTTGCTGCAGCTGCTACACAATCATATGTGCATAGTCTAGTGTGAAGGCATGCAGACTACATTGTAGATGGCATCAATCATTTATTCTAACTGTTCTATGTATTTGACATTGTTGAGAGAATAATGTCAGCTAACTATAATATTCTTTCTCAAGCTAACAATATAATGTATATTGGAATTGACTTGGACATGTTTGCAATGGAATGCAATTGTTTGCAATTGTAATTCTATTAAGAACAATTCAACAAAAAATTTATATTAGACATCATCATCAGTCTCACTTTGTGGCAGGCTATTCAGAACACTTCTATCGCACAGCAAAACACTCAAGGTTGTAGCCTATATGTGGTCCCAGAGCCATGGAAAGAACAGAGTTACGCCAACGGTTCGAAATTGTCAACGGTCACATGGTTCAAAATAGTTCCAGGAAGTGCTTGGTGGGCAATTTGAAAACAGACATATAACTACATTTTTGGTAATTAGTAATCAATAAATGCACCGATTTACATTTAAAATAGAATTTATAGGGTACTTTTAGTATTTAGGCGAACTTCCAGGAACTATTTGAAGGCTCTGTTGCTGTGGATAAACGGTTCATTGGAGTGAACGGAGATGGCACGACTCTCTCTTTACATGGCTCTGTGTGGTCCTATAGAGAGCTCTGATTTGGCGGCAAACATTGGCTGCCAGTGTTTTATGGTTAAACTTAAACCCCAATGAATTCATCCCTATGGAGAGCTCAGATATTACTGTCTGATTGGCTAAGGGCATCACAAACCTGTTATCAACACCTTTTGTGGCTTAATGTCAATTGTCCAAATAGTTCAGGTTCCCCGCCGCATAACTAGTTAGCCGGTCTGGGTCTAGTTTGTTGTCAGAATAAACCGGATAGTTGATCCACCAACACCAGACAGTAGCTCCACCAACTAAGAACGGCCATGCACCACCACCTACAGACCTGAGAGAGCCATCAATCTGTCATGTACGTGTCCGTTGAAGTATTATGTGTTGCGTCAAATTCAAGTTAGGGTCAGTTATTCTCCGAAACGCTTGTTAACTTTGAGCTCATATAAAAACAATATCCTTCCGCAGAGCCATTGAAACGCATTGTGAAGCTAAGCGTAGTACTATGGCTTTGTTGTTGTGAGCGGTGTCCTCCACTTTATGTTCCTATTTACAGAGCCAGGGATGTGTAGAAGTATCGGATTATTTTTTCAACATGCACAGAGAACGAAGGTAAGCAAGCGAAATGCGAGGAGATATTGAATTTGACTAAAGTGTTTTAGCTTACAATTAGCTTGCAGTAGCTGACTACACCTTGTAGCGACCGTTTTATTTATTTTAGTTTTATAAGGAAATGGCATTTAACTTTTTTCTCTTTTTATCGGTAGGGACGATTAATATTATGTCCCTACTGTCTGCACCTAAACCTACGCCCATGAGCTAGCTTGAACAGACTAATGAACTGTATAATGAATAAGCAGGTGTTTCTACCCCTTTAGTGCCACATTCATGGTCTTTATTGATTTTTATTAAGGTAATTAATTCACTTGCACAGGCAGCAATTTATTTTTTGTAGTTTTTGTTTTTAACATTTCCTTCCTCCCCATCAGTGAATTCTAGTGTGCTAAAATTATACTTAATGTACCCTGTACCCTGCATATTTATCTAATCTCAAGCATGCTAGACTACATTAGTACCCTGCTTGTAGCCTGCCTTTCCAGCTCTGAAAACAATTATGAGACCACTGCATCAGCTTCTTTGGGTTTATGTTTTGTAAAATTATACTTTTAATCAAAATATTTATTTTATATCTCTTTTTTTTTATTTTATATGTGCATTGGTCTCTCTTTTTCTCTTTCTAAAGCTGTAGGAAGCAAGGTATGGAAAGGTCTCACCTTTATACCATTAGACGGCCTCTCGGACCGTTGAGGCATCTACATCTGCAACAACAGTTGGCGTGGTCTCCTGTCTACGCTAGACCTTTCCGCAGAAGGCAAGGCTTTTTAGCAAAGCAGTACAAAAGGGACAGACAGGGAACAAGCAAAGTCGTACAAGGGATGCAGTGAAAGATTAGAAGGCATATGGGAGCTAGTGAAATGTTTCCATGGCTACACAAGCAGGTGCTTAGACAGTGCTTCAAAAGGGAGGTGACATTTTCAGCCTGAACGAGAAGGAGATGGCTTTGGAAGGTGTACATTTGTCAATTGCTGTATTATGTAACTTCAATAATGAAAACCAGTTCTACATTATATATTTCTTTCATTTTTATTGTGCCAAAGTGCTTTTTTTTCTTTTTTCTTTTCACATTATGTAGTTGAACACACCCGATAATATACACAAATTCACGCCGGAGTGCTAGAGAGGATTAGGACTAACAATTTAACAGTTTAATTTCTCGATGAGTTTGTCATTGATTCAGTCAAGCCTTACAGAGGTGGCATGTAATATCAATTGTCAAAATATTGTTTAAGCCATATAATGAATCAATAAGGCAACATTGAATAAATACAACAAATAACATTGTTTTAATCAACAATATTATATTGTCGAAATAAATCTGCACATTTTTGTTTTTGCCAAAATCATCTCCTCATGATGGTGGCCATCTCTGGTAAAAATCTCCTACATCCTCAGTTGAACAGATCCTGTGATTCTACCCCTGTAGTATAATGGCTTATGTCAATATTTCGTTCAGTTTTTCGTGTTTTCTGAAAAACCTGGGAAAAACATTTAGAATATTTTAGGAAGGTGACGATATATCAGTTTCATTGTAATTTCGGTAATTCTGTGTGTATTCACAGTTCCCTTCAAATCAGTTCTCAACAAAAATATACTAGTTTTTTTTCTGCATAAATGTAATTGAAAAAATGTTTCTGTTGTTAACAAAAGTCAGATGTCACACCACTCGACAGGCGTTCGAGAGAACACGGTTTCTGATTGTTTAAAACTCCTCCTGCTGGTTGACCATTCGTGTTGGACAGACTTGCTGTTAGTGTGTATAATGTTTAGTAAAAAGATAGATACTCAAATGTTATATTGCCTGACCAAAAAACATAGATTAGGATTGGAGGCAGTGAGTGTTATCATCTGTCAGGTCTAGGTTCAGCAATGTTAAATGGCAATAAACCCAAATGTACTGAATTACCAGGTTGCCCCATCCGTCAATTTTTTCATCTTCGCTGATGCACAGGCATATTTCAGTAGGACAATGCCAGGATTAATCAGGCTCAAATTGTGTGGTTCAGGGAGTACAAAAAAAATAATTTTCCCTCTCAAATTGGTCACCACAGAGTCCTGACCTTAGCACTTTTTTTTTTTTAAGTATTTTGGATGTGCTATAGAAGGCATTATGGAGTGGATCGACTCTCTCATTGTCAATACAAGACCTTGGCCAAAACGTAATGGATTAAAGGGTCCCTAGATGGAAGTAAAAAGTTGTGACGTTGCACAAGGTTTTCGAAACAACGCCACAGCGTGTGCACGCCTAAACCAAAGCTGATTCTGAAGGCTTTTTATTTTTTTTTATTTTTTTTTGTGTGTGGGGAGGGGGGGGGCGTAGGCAGTGTATCCATCCAAGGCTGCAAGTCCAGCCACTTATCACCTTTCTTCATTCAGAATGAGGTCTAGCAGCAATTACTCAGCTACTGTGTTCTCTGTATGCCTGTTTGGTAGTGTCTGTATGAGCTGTGGTGCGTTGGGGCTTTGCGCTTCACTGGGATCTGTCCAGAAATCACGTGGTGATCAGATTACACTTGAGTGATATTATAATGTGTTTTGGGTGATACATTCTTCAACACATTTCCTGTGTTTAAGTTAGTTCACCCATGTGAATATGGCTTGAGACGTCGGTGCAGAAGTGTTTGTTTGCAGTTTGTTCCACCCCTCCCACCATTTATTAAAGTCTCCATAGTACAGGGCATCTGGGAAGAAGCTCAGTGGCTGGGCATCACGTGTGTGTCTGCGGGTGTGTTTGTGTTAATTGAGACTGGTTCCTATCACCACAAGTCCGCCACACACGCACGCACGCACACACACAGTCTCGCAGTTGTACATTGTTGATACAGTTTTGGGGAAAAAACAAATTTTCTGCTCGGATGTTATTTATATGGCTTTTGGGCTTGAGGTGATCAAGACAGGATAAATATGTAATCTGTATGCAGCCTCACATAGGCCTTTGGGAGTGGTCAGGACCTGGACAAACAGTCAGACCCTGATCAGGAATATATTCCCATCCTCCTGCAAGATTTGTTTAGGGGATCATTTATGGTGCCGCAGCCGCAGCCGAACCTCCACACACCCACACACACGCACCCACACCCACACCCACACCCACACACACAAACACACACTGACAACAGAGACTTTTTGAAAAATAAAGATTTTGTTTTGCTAACTAATTATCCTTTTTTTTTTTTTTTTTTTTTTTTTGCAAGAATGTTCAAAGACAGTCTGAGCAGTGTACATCACTCTCCCTGTACATGCACTTAAACCAAGTTCTCTCAGACAAGCGTCTGTTAATAGGAGACGCGTGGATGTTTTGCAGGTCGACTCCTTAATCCTATTTTCTTTCTGCCACGTCCTGATTTCATCACCATGGTTCATCTCAATCTTACGCTGTCATCATGTTCTGGCCTCGATCTACCAATCTCAACTGATGGGACCAGTGCTCCACAGCAGGAAGGACATCTGTTCAAAGACATCGTACAGTCAGTGTTGCCATCATGCAATTGAAGTGTGCAGTTCCTTGCGGTTTTTAATACCGCGTCTTGATTTTTCTTGAAAAGATTTCCATCATATACAGTATGTGTGTATATATTTCAAATATATATAGATATATATATATGTGTGTGTATGTATGTATGTATATATATATATATATATATATATATGTATATGTGTATGTATGTATGTATGTCTCATATTTGAAAGCTGAATGGAAGAATGCCGATCACCTATTTAGAGTGTATATTGGCCTATCATTCATCAAAATGCCTACACAGTTGTCAAGATGACACCAATGTAAAAATATACCTAATCATCTCATTAAAAATGTGTCACTATTATAATGTCACTCCTTTCCATGTTAACATGTAATACTGCATGTGCCTACCATGGATACTTTTAGAGCTGAATTTGTAGTGGAATTTTAGTTAACAAGTTCAGTATATTTCAGTCTTCTGTTACCATGATTTATCATACCAGGTGTCACAAACCAGCTGTGGCGAAAGTTTTGGCAAATTGGTTGTTAACATTTTAAAAGTAATAGATTGTCCAAAGCATAGATCTTATTTTGGATAATTGATCATCTCCAAATTGTCTTGTCCCAGTCCTTTTATAATTATTTGAATGGACATGTAGATTTGTGTTTGTGTGTGTCAGTCAATGTCTTTGATCCAAATCTGTAAATGGATTTGTAAGAGTATCCTGCGACATAAGTGACGTGATAAGATGTGATAAGAGGAAGTGTGCTAAAGACATTGGCTTAGTGGCATATTTGGGATCATATTTTCCCAAAATGACTGCATGGCTACTCTTGAATAAATCAAAATTATGTTCATAAAAGAAGGAAATCACATTCTTACGTGTGTTTAGTTGTACTTTCTTTGCATTTCTCATGTCATTCAGTACTTGGGGATATAAATACTTTATTTTGCTGTACATTATCCCAACCTTAACATCTGGAGTGATCGGTTCTTATTAGATGAATTCTGCTTGTGTCACACATTGTAAAATACACTAACCATAATCATATTGTTTTATATTAAAATCGGCAAATCTGGTACAAGAGATCAAAACACACAACCAAAATAATTTCACAGTGAATTTTTCGTTTTGAAACGTCATGCAGCATAAGAAATCACCCTTTCAGTAGATCCTTTAATATTAATAACAGCAACCTAGACATAAAACTGACAAAAGAAAAATGGTAAAGTTGGCAACAGAAACTTTTGAGTGACTCTTGCAGGGTTTGCCCCTAATAGTAGTGACCTGTTTTAATGAGGCTAGCAACGAGAGGGCTAACGGCATGTCTTACTTCCATCGCTGTTCAAGGCATCACTTCATTATGCCATTCTCTCCCCCCCCCCTCTCAGCTTGAGAGCTGATCTTGCTGTAGGTACCTGAGAGGTGCTGCTCTATATTTCACACAAAGGATTTTTGCTCCCATTTCCATCTGCTAAAGATACTCAGAAGGAAGGGGGTGGCCAAAAAAAAAAAAAATACACTAAAGGAATATCCCATATTTCTACTCTGAGTCCTTTTCATTTGTGCCTTGCACAGCACTGCTTCTAATGAGGTGACTATGTGGTCATCTGTCATGTCTGTGCCAACGGACAATACAGAATCAGGATGGTTTAACCAGCCGGATTAATGGTGAACTTTTCTTTTTTGTAAACTTTAATGGCAAACCGTAGCTGAAGCTTGGCGGGCAAGTTTACATACTGTAGTAGCGTGGGTGTCAGATATGCCATGTTAGTGAAATATTTACATGCTCTGGAATTTTTCAATTTTGCTCTCTGTCACTAGTAACCCTTGCAAGTGCTGAGTTGTATTTGTACTGTTGAATATAAAAATTACTCAATATTAAATGAAGAGTGAGACACAGTTATAAAATTGTAGCTAAAATTAATTCAGTGTGCCTTACACCAAATCTCAGCCAGAAATATTTTTATTGACATTAATTAGCGAATAGTTAAACTGAATTGTTGCCAACATTAATTTTTACCTATCAGCAGTAACAATAATAAAAGAGCATCAATGAAAATAGGCTGCAAACTAGGGATGTGCGCGATTAGTCAGTAAAACAGTTAAACGCTGCTACCATCGCTAGTCTGCACCATAAATACTAGTCTGGTAAACACATTATTTTATTATTTTGTTTTTTTGAAAGTAGTGGCTCAGTCAGTGCCTGTACCCTGCCTCGCATGAAACAATCTGATGCTGCGAGTGGAGTTGGGAGAGCTTGATTTCTAATGTGTTCCAAGAGTGGCGAGGGAACGGGGACAACTTTCAAAGTGGCAAAACCTTGATGCTGCTACTAGCTCGCAGAAGACGACTCGGAGTTAAGTGCAGCGTCATGCATTGTCTTATGATAGAGACAAAACAGCTGATTGATGAGTGCAGGTAGGGAGAGATCTGCAACATGTATGTATACGCTGATAATGTTGAGCCTGACTGATCAATTTGGATGGTTTTCTGAGTGTTTCAGTATTTTTAGACTAGTCAACTAGTCTAAGTTTAAAATTTAGTTTAAACTGCAGGGAAATTAGTCGCTAGCAAACAATTATTTCTATGTAAAGATATTGTGAATTAATTGCATTCTGAGCAAATAATTACATCCCTACGCATGGTTTTAAATTAAGCATTTGCATGTACTTCTCCTTTCGGACAATTACCTTTGTTATTCACTCTTGCCCTAGTATAAAAATGAATTGTCCGGGAAATAAAATAGTGACATTTTATAGTGTGAATTTGATTTGTCTCCTTTAACTAAAGAAGGTGAGCTGCAATAGAGGAATGCTAGTCAATTTTTCACAATCACAATATGAAATTGATATTTCACACACTGTATTCATCAGGAACAAGATAACAATAAATTACATCCTATGGTAGCCTTTTTTATGTAGGTTAGGTTGGGGGTGTAAGTGTCCATCAGGTAAACTATTAAATATAACTAAGAGTAATTTACAAGGTACCAGTAGCCAATAGTTAATTATTTAACTTGAATATTTAACAAATATTTACAATAACCGGCTACATGTAAACTAAAGTCATACTTATTTTCTATATATTTGTAGGCTATATTTTACGGAGATATTTTTTTTAAATTCAATAGATCTCTTTCCCCCGGACACAGTGGAAAATTTTTTAACTTGAATGAGAGTGGAGACGAGCAGAGACGAGCTTGGCAGGGAATGATTTAAACACACGGCAATAGTTAAATCATGCAAATTATTATTATTATTATTATATTTCTGTCTATTAAAATGTCTGCGCTTGCATGTTTTCCCGAAGGCTTCCTGTACTACTACCCGTGCTTTTCAAATGTGCGTTTAAACGCTGTAACTTACATAACCTGTATGTCCCTGTATATTTTGTCCGTGACAGAAATACTTTTGCTACAGCAAACGTCTTGTACTCATCTCAATCGTGAGTGGCTGTAGTGGTTCCAGTAGAATTTGACGTCTCGAGAGGATGGAACAAACCCACGTCGGAGCAAGAATGCGCCAAATACGTGCCCAGTGTAATTGGCGTTATTACGGTGCATGCACTGGCGCTCTATATGATTTTTAAATTGAGGAATTAATTAAAATAACGTAACAAGTGGCACATGTCTGCCTATATTTAAGATATTTTTCATTATTTATATTTGAAACTAGCTACTTGTCCTGTCGGGCAAGTAAAATCCTCCTGCACTTGCCCCTCTTGTAATCTGAGCTCCTCTGTTCTTTGATTTCATACGTGTGTGTGTGTGTGTGTGTGTGTGCACGTGGCCCACATAGTATATGTTTTGGTCTGAGATGCTGCGCTTAGTGTGACATCTAGTGGCAGAAAGTTATATACAAGAATTTTAATGCTAGATACAGTATAACAATTAAGTAATTCAAAATACTTGTCTTGCCAGAAGTGACATACAGTCAGCATATACAGTATATTGCAAGTATTGTGGAGCAGGTGCTTTATGCTCTGGTCCAAACCAATGACCTCTCAGCTGGAAGTCAACAACCCAAACCACTAGTGTGCCGTGTCGGAAACGAGGATCAAAAGCAATATTTTAATGTAAAATTATAGACATTCTGAATAACAACAAATGTGTAGTCATTTAGATAAGTGGCAATATTATTTAATCTGTATATTATCTTAAGTCCATTAGCCAGTACTGATTAAGCACATGTTTGCTTTGAGATACAGTTTAAGACACATTCTCAAAATGTATCCAAATACAGTTTAAGACACACTTATTCTCAATATGTATCCAAATACAGTTTAAGACACACTTATTCTCAATATGTATCCCAGTCATTTCTAATACTGTATAACAACTGACATACACTGAAATCTTAGGCGGCTGTCTATCATTGACTAAATTGCGTACTTGTGTAGTGCAGTAGATTGCATCGACTTTCCCTCCCACACGTTTTTAATTTTATGGTTTCGGTGAACCCTTTCATCAAACTTTTGAGCCTACACTGTATATCAGCATGATTCTTGTAATTATTCTTCTTTTTTTGTATTTTTATTTTAACATTGAATTGCTTACTACTAAAAATACACAATAGAAGCATCCAATTTAATCACGTTGCATTGTAAGGGGCCTATCTCACAGAGGACCCAGAGGGCTGAAGAATAGCTAATTCATCGTGCTTACTGGGAACTTGGCCGGTGAGAGTGTGAGGCGTGATATATTTCTCTAGCTGTCAGAGAGTCGGAGGGCTTAAGAGCCACGCGGTATAGGCGTACCTGGGAACATCCATATTTCATTCTTACTGAGGCAGGCTGCACTTCTAATGGTTTTCGGGCTTCTCCAGTGATATCTTACCTGCTCACATTTGTACATTGTTTTGTTTACCAAGAGTGGACAGCCCCCCCAACGCCAAGCCAACCTCACCCTTTCCCCAAGGAGGGACGTTTGCAGCTACAGTACTAGTACATTTTAGCTGTCACATTATTTGCACTCCACCAGCCACCATTTTACAATTACAAGTGTGGCTTTCGTCCAAAGTACATTTACGGGTATTAATGAGCAGGTAAATGGTTGGGCTTCTTGCTCTTACATGAAGGCTGGGCATGGAACCCAGGACCTTAGGACATCCGTGGCAGGTGAGAAAATATTTTGACTTTAATGATGTTTTGCTCTGTGGTCCCCTCTACCAATGCATATATCACTTTGCCCAAGGTGAGTACAAGGATAACAATGCAAGTCCCCTACATTCAGACCCACATGTATATGTCTGATATCTGCCTCATCGCCGTCATGTGACCTGTGATATGTTATTTGTAAACATGTTTAGATCCAGGGCTTCTGCATGATCTGATAATATATCGGAGTAGGAGAAAGGGGGAATATGACGTCGGCCAATTGTTTTGGAGCCATTTTCAGTGCCCCCACAGTCCTGGGTGCACCCAGGACGTGCCTCAACATCCATTAAGACACTATTTAATCTTTTTTTTCCTTCAAAATTTCACCGTAGCCTATTCTGCAGCAGCGCTGAGTGGCCGGGACCTTGTGAACCCAATGCAGCACGCCTAATGCAGTCTGCGTGTCACCTTCACACTCGGTTATTGCAACTGACGTCTGGCTCCACAATAGCTGTTTCCAGTTACGAGAGACAGCGGGCTGTATTATGGAAATGACAGTCCTCAGCTTTGCACTGTGCAATGGTTAGTTTTAATGTAATATCGCTGTTGAGGTTGTTTTTCAGGATTAAGGCATACTCAAGGGATACTTAAGGACGTTTAGGTTTTTTAAAGTGTGAAACGGCGTTGACATTAAACAAACTGCGTCATTTTAAACTAGAAACCCATCACATTATCAGTACATCAGGAGCACATCCCCTGAAAGAGTTAGCTGTAAGCCTAACTCTTTCAGGGCCTCCAACCTAACCTAATAATTGGGACCAATTTAGAACCAACAGCATAGTGAGTTGTAGGTAGCACAAAGAGGTCTCTAAGGCACAGAACAATTGGAAAGCAGTTGATTTGGTTCCAAGAATGTTATGTAACCCAACGTTTTGCTTGGCATGCTGCGAGTAATATAGCTTATTTTCAGGGTCAATAAGGTTGAATGTGAGCTGGTTCTTTGTTACGATGCACAATGCTGCAGACCTTCAACCAGAGGCCATTTGTTAATGAAACTAGACTGCTGCCCTGTGCATGGCAGCACCGCCAAACAGGGTTCTCTGGTGGGCCAGCAGGCCCAGTAGCATTTCTTGTGCTCACATGTACAGTATTGCATTCTTGTGACTTTGTTCACAGCAGCCAGCTACAATATGACTATACCATATTTTTTACTTACACATCAGCAATGTTGCCGGCATTAAGATGTATTATGAAATTGTCATTAAATATGAACACGGGAAAGAACTAGCCTTCACCAGAACCCTGTATAATGTCTTTTTTTCTCCTTTTTTTCCCCTCTCAAATGCTTGTAAAAGTCTTCACTCTGCACTACTGAGTATATACAAATTTTGTATGGAAATGTTTGTTTTTAATATGCAGAGTATGAGCTAATACATAACTGGTCAATACTTCAAACTTTAATTCAGGTGAACCAGTATACTGACATTCAACACCAGTTACACAACCAGGTTTTTTACCAGGTATATATTTTTAGAAAAGTAGACTAATCCAACACGATCCTTGTGATCTTTGTCGGAGGCCTGCTTGCCTGCTTGGATCTCACAGTGGGTTTTAACTAAGATCCCCAAAACATGTGCCAGTTCTGCATTGGTCTCTGCATCCAGTTTGTGGCACATTGGTAGAAGGTTAAGTAGGCATCTGTTGGTCCTGGAGCATATGGCCATTAAGCTCCCCAAGAGCAGGCAAATGTGGATGCCTTCACTTTTCATCTCTGTGCAGTACTTCATGAGACAGACCTATCCACATTGATGAAAGCATTGGATGCTTTTTTGCTGCAGTGCGTCAGATTAAAAAAATTTCAACATATTTTCATCAACATTGTCAGTATCTTTGACATGCATTGAATTAGCATTTTACTTGCATACACATTTGAAGATGTAGTGATCCTACATACAAGTTTTGGATATTTTTTTTCATAATTCATATTTCATAATTATATGGAAAATAGGGGGCACCACTACGTGTATATGAGTCTATTTAAACTCCTATAGGCCGTTAGTCACCTTTATGATTATTAATAAATTAATAATATTTAAAAATATGCTCGTTATCAAATCAATCATAAATCTGAATTTATGAATTCTTTACGATAATAGGGACCCAAGTTTCTGTTACACATAAACCATAGTAAACACTGCTTATTATAAAATCATAGATTTATTAAAGCATTCAAAAGTGATTAAACATGGCATGCATAATAA
>JAODUK010078531.1:0-15681 GCA_027564635.1 Typhlichthys eigenmanni | reverse complement strand
TGAATGGCTCCCTACACCAGAGGGAATTAGTTTTCCGACGGCTGAATAGAATCTACCTCAGCATCTACCGCATGGCTTTGAGCTTGTGTCCTTCCGTCCCAGCCTTTAGCAGCACTCACCTCCACTCTACAAAAGCGTGCAATATGACCCACCCTATTACAGCGAAGGCAAATATGCCTACCATCATGCTGAAATTGAAAAGGTTTTCTACCCTTTTCCTTACCTACCCCTGAAACCCTTTCCTCTTGCCTGTGATTGTCTGAGATTGGGAGTTTACCAAGATGTGCCATAATAGCATCTAGTTGGGCTTGTTGTTTACGGAGGATCTCCTTTATCTCAAGCATTTCATCTTTAGGGGGAACCATTATTGCATTGGCATCAACATCCTCCCTTCCTACAGCCTGATAATGAGACTCTTAAGAAAAGGCTCTAGGTTTAACTTTCCCTGTCCGCTTTCCCTCCTCCCCCCATGTGATAGCTGATAGCATGTGTGGCTATGCCACAAATGACATATCTAAATCTCGCAAAACTCTTTGCTTCAACTCACGTCGCAACATATCATCTTGGATATGCTCAATAAATTGGTCACGTAACACTATATCCGAGTTTAGGACCCCCCCAGGGGATTTGCGGATTACAATATCCATCAAGGATTTGAAAGCATGAGAATAGTCTCTCAGCGTTTCACCATCTTTCTGACTACGTTGAAAGAACTTAAGCTGGGATGCTACATAAGACTGAACAACTAAAATTCTCAATCAGTAATGCAAATATTTTAACTGGTGTGTCCCTACTGGCCAAGGGATAAAATTCAATCTCTGACTTTGCCCCACCCTCTAGATGATCATATAAAAACAGTATTTGTTCCGTTTGGGGCATGGGTCTAACCTCCAAGCACCTCTTTGCTTCCTCCACCCACAGTTTTACAGTTAATAAGTCAGCAGATAATTTGCCAGAAAATGTAGGACATTTCCGTTCTCTTGGTAAGTAGACATATCTGTTAAAAGCTGACTCATTTTGAGAGTTCAAACGAGAGGTCGATGGAGAAGGGCTGGATACTTGCCCAGCTGACTGAGCACCCATTTGTGCCCTCAATTGTTCATTATCAGCCTTAAGCTGATGCAACTGTTCCATCAAAGAATTCAGTTCACTCATACGGCCCATTATAAATATAAAATAAAGTGCCAACAACAAAAAAAATCCCTATTAAACACTGCACCAACCAGGTCCTGTAGACTATGCCATTTGTAACACCTGACACATGCCTCAGTTGCGATGCCACGGAGGGTAAAAACAAATAAGCCCCCGAATAATCTATATCAAAAGTTCTCACCACTAAGGTATGCCTGAAAGTATCAGGACCACAAGGTAGATGCAGTGTAAAACAGTTTATTCCACAAAGTTAACCACACAAGTTAAAACATGTACAATCGATACTATTGTAAAATAGGGCGCAGGAAGCAAAAGGTCCCGCCTACGTTTCAGTCCTAATTAATAATAGGTCCTACTTAAAACTAGGCCACAACTCAGAAAAAACTAATGCACACACAAAAAAAATGCAAAACAAATTAAACGTTTAGAAAACAAGCTAAAGTTAAATCACACCATAAATACAGGAGGACATATAACCAGACTGACACCCAGCTAACAGGGCCCTTTCCCCCCTCCCCAATATTTCACAATGTCCAAGTCACTCAAAACTTGTAGTGCCTAAAGTTGAAGGCACAACTAATTAAGGAAAAAACAGTGTGAGAGTAGCACAATTAAGCTTCCTGTAAAGACAAAGTCTATTAGTATTTCAACAATATGCATACTGTACATTTATGTTGCAAATATAAAAACTGCTAAAACACAAAATACCTTTCATCAAGGAATTCATATACAAACACTTCCCAGGGTGGAGGCAGGTGGCTGGAGGCAACTGATACCTTTAATAGCATCGGGGGAACTAAAAATTACATTGATTAAAATAGGTATACACCCATGAATAAAGAATGCATAGAGTATATATCCTAAAAAATATTTAAAACCTACCACAATGCTGCCTGCAAGGACCTCTTCTCCCAAACAATCACAAGCACAAGAAAGGAGGACCCAAACCTTACCTTCTCCTTTTATTCCCTCTTGGACTCCCTGGGTCTTAAAACCCTCTGTTTGCTGAGCCAATATAAGGCTTACAGGCTACATAAAGAACATACTGTACAGTATCTAAGCATACCTTTATTGTTTGTTTCACATATAACATTTACATATTAAGGAACAGTAATAGGCCTATAGGCCTATCATCTAAATAGAATTGTAAAACTACCGTTATCAATATTTCTGAGTGCAAGGTTTGCTCCAGTAAAACAACAGGAGAGCCATTAATAAATCATCCATTTGTCACTGTGTATGTTATCCAGCATAATTAGTTTAAGAAATTGTTCAGCAATCTGTCAACAAAGTCCCGGTACCATAATTTTTTAGGACAAAATATTATACTCACTGCAAATGCATAGTTATCAAGACCATTGCCATCTTTTTCTGAAGTCATATCAGCTTACGGCTATAGGCAACGGTAATCCTGATGTAAAGAGTGTAGCAGGGAGAGGAAGTGCAGCCAGTGTCAAGTGAGTTGGTTTGTGGGAGGAGGATGAATTACAGAGGTTTCAAGCAAGAGATTACTGCATTTACAGATTGTAAGGAAAATGGATCCCACCAGACGCTCATGTGAGTTTAATTAAGTAGCCAGCAGCTGACCAGCGTGAGGGGATTTACTGTACAGTAGCTCCCACGAGTTCTTCCCAATTATCGGTTACTTTTGCGAAGGTTTTCCTCATATTCTCTCATTATCTTTCCATTTTCAGCTTCACGCTATTACACAGCTGTTATTTAAGAAGTCCAATGCGATGTACAGTAGAACATTGATTGAGAAACAAATATATAGTCATCAAATGTTTACCTTTGCAAACAGGCCATACAGTTATTCAAATGTATGGTATGTGGTATATTTGTGGTATATTTGTAATGGTTAACCTCTCTTGGCTTGGTTCCATAGATCTTGGTAGATCTATGGAACCAGATGAAGGAAGAAGACTTTGCTCTGAAATCTGGTCTAATTTTTAGCATGCACACTATAAAACCTATTACAAAGGATAAAAATTATTTCTTTATCAGCATTTTGAGCAAGCTAAGGAAACACCACCACTAATTGTTCCACCTGAATGTTTAAATGTAATGTTTAAGAAGTTAGCACGTGATGATCTTGGCTGGGTCTTGCATTAACTGTCGGATAACACAGTTTTTCAACCAAAACAGGTGACTTATCTTCTTTCAATAAAAACTCATATCATATGTCATCTCATCGTTTCATCTTAACATTTAGTTACAGTTTATCCATAATTGTATGTCAGTTTGAAGTACAATGTAGTACAGCACATAATTGGGTTTTATTTATTCTTGTATCTTTCAAATATTGTTGATAGTAACACATGTAACACAATTATTAAACATTTCCATGATTACTTTTGAGAGTAGAGAATGTTCTACACAAAGTCATAGAAATTATGTAATAAAGGCTTTGATCTGGTATTTGCATAAAATATAAGATAATGTCCTTTTTTCAAAACTATTAACATGGACTCTATCAGAAAGGATTACCGTACATCACCCCACATTTAAATTCCAATGAAATACCACTGGGTGGAAGTTATCCAGCATTTGAAATAGGCACTTTAAGTGTTACTATTCATAGCAAACACATACAGTATGTAGCTAACACAACAGAAGACTGTTTTGACCACAGTAACATAACTTCTGTTTGGTATTATTTCTTAAATTGTAACAATGTTTCTTGGCAATACATCTTATACCATTGGAAAGCCAGTATTTCCCTTTTAAATGGTGCCACATGTAAGGAACATGCATTGGGATGAGCAGCAGAGCTGAGTATGGGCTGTGCCCATGAAATCTGACAATGCCAAACATTCTTTCTGTGCTGTTGATTTTTGCCCTTGTTTGGTGTTATTTGGAAGATTAGATTATTTAAATCTGAAGAAAAAAGACATATTGGTAATTTTACAATTTATTCATTTACAGGAGTGTCAGCGTCTGGAAGAACCATACAATGACATCTGAATGTTTGTAGCAGAAAACTACAGTAGCGGCTAATGATAAGCTATAATTGAATTGGATGAAAAGCAGACTACCAATCAATGGGCTAAGTTAATAGGGAAAATGCAGTAATGTCTCTCACATGTTTAAATTACTTGAGATTTGAAGTTTGCAATCACTTGACATGTATTCATTCTCAAAGTGAGGAGTTGAAGATGAGCTTCGATATTGACATTTGTAGCCTATAAGACTGAAATATGATTAGACCTCTATCTGACTGAACTTGTCACTCCATGATTCATATAATAAAGGCCTGGTTAGATGCAGAAGGCTGACATCACTTCAACAAGACAGTCTGCTTTACAATCAAATTAATCTGGCCCCACTGAATGTGTGTGATTGTGTGTTTCAAAAATGTTATGTCATCCACAAAATAAAATATGTATGTATTTTTATTATCTTTTTTATATAAATCATTATTTTTATGAGTATAAAGTCTGATATCTAAATGTCAATGTCTTTAAATATCCAGACATACCATTAGATGCATCTAAGAGCCACCATCATGTCTTGTATTTACCAAAATATGAAAACACATGAAAAACTAAAGTACACCCCATTATTCAGTATCTTGAAACACCATTAGCAATTAGCAGTCTTCTCCAGATTCTGGAGGAATATTGTATAATATAATTCATGGATGTTTGAAGGAATTATTGTATGCATATCTCTCTTATAGGCCCACCGCAGCATCTCAATATAGCTGAAGTCTAGACCTCGACTTGACCATTCAACACCTTAATTCTTTTTCAGCCATTCAGTTAGATTTGCTGGTGTTCTTGGGATCATTGTCCTGTCACATGACACAATTGGTTAGAGATGGTTGGTTAGAGATTTACAGATTTTAAAAGCACAAATATGTGAATGTGCATACAGTGACCATATGGTGGGGCTCTGCTCCAAAGTAAACTGAAATATGCCTAGCCTCTTTTAACTATATGAACAGAAATACATGTTTTCAACACTCTTGTTTTCAGCTAGAGGACCACTAGAGGGAGACACTCCACTTGAAATACTTTAAAGGTTATTGTCAATATTATTGTTCACTTGTTTAGACAGTAAAATAAAAGCAAGTTGTTGTCAACATGTTACAATGTAATGCTACATATTACTTAATAAGCTGACAATTGAATAGTTGTAACTGATCCATGGGACTAATCCACTTATATTAATTTACACGCATAGGTCTACGGCTAACATAAGATGAAGTAAAGAGGCAGTAATGTCTCTCACGTGTTAAAATTAGCATTTGACATTTCTTCATTCTCAAAGCTCTGACATTGACATTTTAATGTAGGTCGTAAAATGGAAATATAAGACCTCTAGCCTATCTACAGAATGATTGTTAACTCCATGTATTCATTTACAGTCTGATATCCTATTCCTTTTATCAGGAGGCTGACCTAACTTTAACATCCTTGGCTCCAAGTGGAATTATTCTGTTGATGCCACATGGTCTTGACGTCACCACGGAATGGAAGGAAGCAACTGTAGTCCCATTTGTTAATCTCATAACAACCGAGAGGTGGCGCATTTGAACCCATGATTAAGCAAAATCTACTAGCTGCTTTGCTGACACTAACATGAAGAGGACGCTGCATTAATTTGAAAATCTCTGATTTTATCATCTCTCTCCACGCTAAAGGTATTTTTGATATTGGACGCTGGCAATAGCCGACCATCAGGATTTCTTCGCTGCGCTGCAGCGACCAGTGGCCGGATGATCCAGCATCCTGCAGCCTCCGCCTCTAAGGGAAGTGAACAGACCGGGACAGAGGGGCGATGGCTGCCGGGGGAGGATGCGGGGAAACAGTGGACCAGTACCGTGCCGAGGTAGAAAGGCTCACCCAGGAACTGGCGGAGGCGAATCGGGAGAAAATCAGGGCAGCAGAATGCGGTCTGGTGATTCTGGAAGAGAACCAGTCTCTGAAGCAGCAGTACGCCGAACTGGAGTCTGACCAAGAGTCTCTAAAGCAGGAGTTGGAACAGCTACAGGAGGTAGGTTCGACATGTGTAGGCTATTGGTGCTTTAGCAATGCAACCAAGTAGCCTAAACGTGATGGGCCTACTAACCAGTCTACAGCGGGCATCCCGCAAATAACACCTGAGCTATGCTCAGAATTGTAGTTTCAGATATTGAGAAAGTTATTTCCTTAATTTGTGTTTGTAGGTGGCCAAATTATGGCCAATAAAGCCATATTTTGTGGTGGTGATCCATTCAGAGACTCCAGACATTGTCTGTATCTTTGTCATGCAATCTCAGAGCCTGCATTGCCTAAAGGTACACTCCTCCATTGTGTTACATTTGCCCCTGAACCCAGGGTGTTCTCCCCAGGCAGGTGTGGGAAGGTCATACACTATGTTAAGTTTCAAACCAAAACAACGTTCAGCGTTGTTCATTTTTCCAAGTCTGTAGTTTGACATAGGTCTAAAACATGTATCCAAATTGTAAAGACATCAAATTGTTTTGTGTTACCTGAATAATATACTTTATGCTGCTGCTTGTGAATTAATTCACTCATTACTGCATACAGAACATGCATAAATAGTGTTGCTGACAGATTCAAAGCTCAAGGTCGTCGATGGAGATACAAGAGCCACCAGGCTGCCAGAGGGAGAGGTCTGTGTGTGTTTGTGTGTGAGTGAGTGTGTATGTGGTTGACAGACAGACAAGAGATCAGAACAAAAAGATGAGACCAAGACAGACAGCGAATGGGCTGTGATAATTTCAATCATCAGTCAGACATTTTGCTGTCGTTTTACCATTACAGAACAAAACACATGAATCGCATATATGGTTCACATGTCATCAATCAAGTCAATGTCCTCCTTTCCATAACAGCATTTGACACTGCAGGTTCCTCAGATAACAGATGGAATATGTTCTGGGAAACCTACATTATTAGTAAGGGGGGTTGTATTGTTCATAAGCTTTGCCTGTTCTTCCTTAGCTTGCTTGATGCTGGTTTTCAGGAAACAATTGCTAACTGTCATCTGATAAGGCTCATTTTGTAGCATATACATGTATGTCTTTGTTCAAGTTTATTGTTGATAGCACTTGTTCAATTGTTATTTACTTGGAGTGAAATGTTTTATTTCTATTTACTAGCGGTGGGAGAAAAAAATCGATACAGCATAGTATCGCAATATTTCCCATGGCAATATCGATACACGGACACCAAGTATCGCATTTTTATTATATAAATTGCACATGAGAATTTAACTTGGTGTATACATTATTTATGACATGTTCATGTTAGTCGGCCTGACAATCCCATTTTGCAGCAATACAATTTATGTGAGATGAACAAACCGATGTTGACAAAGTTTTCCTTTGGGGACATAATTTAAAGTTGGAAATATTAATACATTGCAAAATATCGCAGAATATCGCATAATGTTTAAAATCGTAACAATATCGTATCGTGGCATAAGTATTGTGATAAGATCGTATTGTGAGGCCTCTGGTGATTCCCACCCCAGCTATTTATTACCATGTTGTTCTTGTATGTGTACTAACTTGTTGTTTATGTTTTTTGAGTTGGAAGGCCCTTCACTGTGACATACTGTATCCATATCTCAAATTCACACATGGCGGGAAATATTCAATTTATATCTGCTTCTCTATTACATTAAAGGTGCAGTAACAGATGTTGTATAGTATTGTATTGGATTTCAATCAAGGTACATGGGCACATATTTGTTGTTGTACTTTAATTTCCCGTAATTTATTTCTTAAGCTCAGCTCATAAATTGTATTCAACTCATTAAAGTGTAACTGCACCCCAGCACTGAGCCTGACTCCACCCACTACACAACTTTGAAAAATGCCTAAACAAGGAGCTGTGTGAGGGGAGGGGAGGGGTCCTATTAACATTAACGTTACATTTTGAATTTGATAGTTAGCTAGTACCTGCTCTGGGTTCCAAGCTAGCTGAGGCGATACCAAAATGTAACGTGACAACAATGCAGACTACTGATTGAATTAAATTGTCATTGCGAGACACAGACAAACGCAAAACTACTGAAGCAGCCGCAACTTTTTATTTACCTTTTATTAAATAGCATAACGCAATTTATGATACTATGCAATGGAATGCTCCCTAAAGCGAGTAGAGCAGTGCTGGTACCAGCAGTGGAAAAGCGCCAATAGAGTCTTTTGGTCAACATAAGCTAAGATGGCTGCAGGTGATATCATGTCCTGAATAATATTTTTTTTTCTGTCAATCCATCACAGACCCTTTATAAATATTATTCAGAAGAGGGGAGCGCAAAATCCATCACTACAATCAAATGACTTTAACCTTTCCCCAGGAGAGGAATAGAGTGCAAATGGAAACCGGAATTGCTTCTGGGATAGCATAGTCAGTATATCCTCCAGCTGCTTTACTGATGGTGAAAGATGCAAAGGCACTTTGAGAAATAGCCATGTTTGCAATATTTTATATACTTACATACTGTATATACTTAAATGTTGATAGTAATTGATAAATGAAATGTCACACACGCACACAGACATGCATACTGTACACACGAAACATGCCACCCACAATAAGCAAGTCACTTCAAACCTCTAAACAATCAGTGTTTGAGTCGTCTGTTAAGTTAAAAAAAGCATTTCAGCCATGCATTTATGGTGATGACAGTGCTTTTATATGAGGTTTGCATAGAAAGCTATCAATATTTTTATTTGGCTACATTCACAATTCTTTTTTTTTGCTTTATATATCTGTCTACTGTCTGCACGGCTTAAACGGAACATGAACTTATGTGTATGCTATAAGACCAAAGGACTCTCTATCTCATTACTTTACTCCCTCAGGCCTAGTAAGTCTACTCCAAGCAATGATGGGGCCACCTTTGGTTCAGGGTAGTTCTTTTGTCTCTAGGCAGAGCTTCCTCTGCACTAAGAGATAAGAGGATGAGAGCATCTCTGCAATGCTCTACCAGGTCTGTTCATGTTGTTTATAATTCCACATTGTCATAAATCCACTATTACAGTATTCAGAATATGAGAATAAGGTTTATTACAAAATGTTGACATCGAGTTAAATTGTTTGTGGAATTGTTGATTCGCTGCAAACCATCAGCTTGCTGTTAGAACATTAAGGTCTAAGGACTGCCTTGGGATTGTTTTCTTGGATAGGTACAGTAGGGAAGACTAAAAGCTCTTCTCTCAAGGCATTTGAGGACAAAAATGTCACATAAAATTTACATCAAAACTAGGATATGCTCATGGTAGCATGCAATAACTGAAAAGAAAACTGTTATAGGGACGCATTTATATTCACATTAAGATAAAAATTGTTTTTCTCCCGTTAATTTTCCCTCTGCAATCTGTAATTTGAAAGATTCAGACAAAAATAAAGAGGCTTTTTAGCTAAAACGATAGCTAAATACTGTTCGTGTTAGTTGAGGCTTCTATTCTTGTTCTGGTATAAACATTTTCAGTACAGTATACACGGTATCTACTTTGTGTTGAGTGGTGAGCAACTGGTTTCTCGATATCTTACATGAAACATGCTAATAGTGAATACTGTTCTGTGGTGAGAAGTAGAAGCCAATGCTTGACTTTGCATCTGTGGGCTCCATAATGTAAGGAGCCCAGAAGAGGACATTTTCAATATCACATTTTCAGGTCAAATAGCCTACACAGCAAATAAAAAGAAAAAAAAAACATATTAGTTAAGTTGCATGAATATTTAAAATGTAAATGTACAATTTATTTTGTTAATTTTGTTTTGAGTATTAATGGCAATTCATTAATAATTCTGAATACATGTATTAAATAAAATAATTGTTAGTGACAGGCAACTGGTTGAAAACACCAATCCCCAACTGCAATGCAATGCAATGTAGTCATTTCTAGAATGTTTGCGGACACACATTTGTCTGTGTCATCCGCTATACTGTAGGTAGCCTCAGTCAGTAGGTGTAAATATTCATTGATTTCTGCTTTTGGTTGTGAATACGTATTATGTCTTATCTTCATTGTGGTCTACTTAGTCTTATCATGTAATAATATATCCAAACCCAATCGATAAAGATAATGTTATTTCCTTAGAGTGGATCACAGCACATAGCAAATGATGGGCCTGTTTACAGTACGTGTAATGATCCTTTGTGGTACAACCATCACCTCAGCATATCCACTAGCATTGTCAGTTAGAGAATGGGTGACTGAAATGTTGAAAAATGCAGTGGTTTGCACAACAGGAGTAATATTGAACAGGAGACAATGGACTAATATGTCTGTCACACATGTACTGTTTAGTATTTAGCATGAGATGTTTGATATCTACCATTGTGCTGGTGTTGACCTATGACCCTTGTGTTTGGCCTTCACTAGTTTCAAGTGTAACTGCACCCAGCTCTGAGCCTGACTCCACCCACTACAACTACGCATCATGGTGCTGAGTGAGGGAAGGGGAGGGGCTAAGAGGGAGACCCTCATTAACTAACATTTGAATTTGATGACGTCTGAGCATATTAAGCGTACCGATGAAAACCAGCCAGGTCCTGATGTGATTTTTTTACGGCTATGACGTGTAGATCTGTTTTTAGCACATAAAATACAGATTTCTGTCAAAACAGTAATTTTGTCATTATTAAAATCAGCATTAATGTGTCTCATCACAGATCAATCCTATTACATCATTTACAGATCAAAAAGGATGCAGTTACACTCACACTGCACACTGAGGGGTGGGGGATTGTAATGACACAGAGACAGACACACAGGGTGTGTGTGCGTGCGTGTGTGATGCAGTAGGACTGTTGTGGTTTGGGTACTGTGACCCAAGGGAAGGGGTGGTGCCATGTTCCTGTCACCAGAAGTTGTTGTGTCAACACTACAGTATATACTGCTATTGCAGTAGATGGAATACATGGAAGAGGGAACGTGTATCATTGTGACAAAGTAGCGATAGATATTAACAGCTTTTCCATATAATTCCTCACTTAAGTGTTTCTGAGAGTGTGCCCCTGATCTAGTTTCAAATCCTGTGACCTTCAGATGAGAATTACAGTAAGTCAAGGCCTCCTTGCGAGCCCAGCCTTGGGATGTACTGTATTTCAGAAAGGTTGCTTCTTGCTGCAGTGAAATATGTAGACAGAGCGGATCTTCCATGCCCGCAGCTTTGGTGTGTATTGATTGTTGGCCTATTGAAGCTGTGCTGTACTGCAAACTCTTAATACAGCACAGAAGTGGTCTCTCTGTGGACATCCTTTGTGTTCACATCAACATGTTCTCTGTGTGCTAATTTAAGAATCCACTTTTACACCTGCGACTCGGCTCAACAGAACTGCTAAAAAGCTGTTTGCTTTTTTTTATTTTTTTTATTTGTGATTTTCATTTATAACAATTTTCTGCATATTGTACAGTACACTGTCCTGGATTGAGACATACAATACATTTAAACATGAATGCACTCAGACTTGAAGTAAACATCATATTTTCTTGTCCTAAATCAATGTAGTTTTGTCTGGCACTCTCAGTTAATGTTCTACAAGCAAGTTAGCTTCCACTAAGGCCTTTTTGCTTATCTTCATATTGTTTGTATCTTAAGATTTTAGCAGTATACAATTACCAGAGAGGCATTTATATGCAATAACAACTTTGTATAAAGTGCTGCTCTGATGTATCGAAGGCTAATTCCCTATGTCCAGTGAGCCCACTCTGTTACACAGTGGGTTCATTGCAGCACAACATGAAAATACACAATTGCAAGATCACACACACACACTTACATGGTGGTTCCTGACAGAATTAGATCAGATGAGCTGCCTTGCTCTTTCTACACACAGTGTTGGAGCGTCTGTTTAGACAGCTGAGCTCATATATAGTTTTAGCTTAGGCCTCATCATTAACCTCACAACAATAATGTGCACAGACAGATTATTGTCGTCTATAATGTTATCTTGATTCTTATGGGGGGACAGTTAATGGCCCACTGCCTAATTTCACTTAGGGCTGAAGAGCTGCATTTTGTTAAGCATTTGTTCTTAAATGATAAAACTAGGACAGACCACAGAGGACATGAATCTAAGCAGAATAGAGAGAAAAAGGGGAAGAGACAATAATAATAAATAATCCAAGGAACAGGCAGAGATGTGTCATCCAGGATTTGTCTAACAAATATTTTATTGAGCCACTTCAACTATTCATGTCCATTCAAGCAAGCACATAGTGAGCATAGGCATTCTGGGAAAGATTCCAGGCTCTTGTTGGTGTAAGGATGAACAGACAGGTGCCAAATTGACTCACTATAAGAAGCAAACCTTTTCACTATAGTCACTGTGTGTCCTCCTGACAGAGCATGTTTAACTGAGCAAACCCCTATTCTGTGTGTGAGAAAGTTACACATGTGATGCTATTGTTGTGTTATAGTATAGGTTTCTTGGCTCCATAATGTGCACAAGGAATAATCCCTCTGCATTGTGAATTATCATTTGCAGTGGGAGTCTTATAACATCCTATTGTTGTCAAAGGTGTTAATGGTATTACACTGCAATGAATGGCTATGCACAAGTAGTACTCTTTTGTCCATTCTTACACATTTTATGTGCACAAGACATATACATACACACACTTACACACACACACCATACATGGTAAATCAGACGCAGAAAATAGCTCTCAGGCAGCTAGGGAAAATAAACTATGGGATGTAAGTGGCGCCACACAGCATGAATAGGTGCTTGGCAATGTAATAAACGGTTGCTTAGTGTGGGGATTGATTTGCATTGTGTTACAGTAGCCTACACATGAAGATACATGGTTGCATAAATGCAGATGCAGCTACTTTTAAGAAAGGTCTGAGCAGGGACGCCGACAGTCCATCCCAGGGCCTGGGACGCAATTTAATGTTTTTAGGACTCCAATCATAGGTCAGAAAAAAATAATGATTTGACTATCCAAGAATAAGTCATAACGTTGTATTGTTAAATGTTTTAGCTCGTATGCCATTTTCAAACTACTGTTTTCAACACAGGCAATTTATTTTTCGCCTGTGTTCATAACCAAAGTAGTAGCCAAGATTAAACAAACTCTGTTGGAAAATGCTTACAGCAAAATTAAACGACAAAATCGATCTAGTAGTGGTCGTGCTCACTCACTTTTCTGTAGCCTACTACGTGATATGATTGGTTGTTTGCAGTTGCGGCCGGGACTTAGCATAGGCCTCCCCGCAAAGTCGGAGCTTGAGTCCCCTCCCCTAAATCCACTCAAAATGTATCTCCATCTATTATCTTATACCACTGCCAATAGACTGTTTGCTGTCTATCTTTAACTATAGCCTATATTCAGCAATGTGAGAGAGAGAAAAAAAAAGTTTAAAAATAACAAAAGCCCAATTGCGTCAGCACAACAGCAACAACAGCATTTGTCATTGTTCAAAACCAAAGACTAGCCTTCTGATAGTTCAGCACCAAGGATAGCACTGTTGCCTACATTACGTGATTCTTTACCTTACCTTTACTTGGGGCTCTCAACTTGCGTACGATAATTTTCATGCAAAGGTCGGCATTAATAAATCTGGACCGATTTGGCCGTGAGCAGTGGCAACGGTCAAATCTTACAAGTCTTTCGAGTCATCTTAGGCTACTTGCGGTGCAGCATAGTGGAGGTGGCGGAGAATTATCTGTGAGTTGTTTTTAGACCATATAGCCTGCTTCACAGGCATTTAAGGGTAGCCTACTATACATTAATTTAAATAATATGACTGCAAAAACATTATATTTCGTAAGACCAGTGTTGTCCGCGGGAGGAAGCCTTGAGCCTGCATGTCAGAAAGTAACCTAATTGTGTCCTGTGCTGCATAGCGCAGGTTAACAAGGTGTTATTAGTTGATTATCCAATCCGACGCTGACTATCTAGATTGCCAAGACAGCCGTAACCTGCTCAGCACAGCCCCAAAGGCGGTCCGCTTTTCAGGTTCTCATTTTAAGGCTAAGCACCATCTCTGATTTAGGCCGAAGAAACCCCATTAAAATTAAGCAATAAACAAACGTCTAATATGTAGTAGGAGAATTACCTTTGAGTTGTTTTCAGACCAGGCTTATCTGACAGGCATAAACATGCCAATGCATCCACGTATTCATTAAATAGCCTTTCAACCGTAGCCTACCGAGTTGTTAAATATAGGATAGATTATGGCAAAATATAATTTTTGTAAAGATATATCAGCGGAGGGAACGGTGCTTTGGACTGCGGGGTTCAGCACTAGGTCTATAGGAGCGCAGATTAACAGGGCGTTATTTGATCATCAGATGCTGACAGAATTTAGCCTATATGCCCAAAGAGCCCTCTATATGTAGTGGCTCACTACATTCAGGTTCACTTGATAAAAAAAATAAAAGGTTTACTTACTTATTTTTAAAGGCTTAACACCATAACATCTGTGATTTATCTGAAACGTCATAAAAATTGACAAATAAATAAACTCCCCAACCTTCTAGGCTATTTAAATAGGCTATGATAAATTGGCTATACAGGCCTAGTACCAACCGGCCAGGACAAAGGTGGTGCGTAGCTGTTTGGCATACCTCTTCTCCGAGCTGGTCAGAGAAGTGTCTCTGGTTGGGTTGCTTCTTGAACGTATTACAAATCTCCATGTCAAACAATCTAGGGGCGAGGCCTCTAAATCCATCATATTTAAGGCGTGGTATTTAAATGACGCCTGTTTTCCACCGCCACATCAACGTGCGATCATTCTTACACTTTTTACAAACTTTTACAATTTTTTTATACAGTAGGCCTAGTCTGTTTTTTGCTATGCAGGGCGGGTGGCTGCCGGGGTTTCTCAGCCGCCACTGGTTGTTCGCTAGCTGTTTTGCTAGGGCGCGTGATGGCAATTCTTCTGTCCATCTTTTGCACAAATTGTATGAGCAAAAATCCTGCACACCACTTCAGAAGTGGCTTTGCTCTTTCGATAGGCTATAAACTGGAAGTTGACTACTGCCAGATAGATAAAGTGGTCCCTACGTTTGCAGACATTATTAAAGATCTATGACAAGGACGCATCATCTTTACGGAGGAAAAGTAAACAGGGTGAATAGGATGAGAATAAAATATGACCCAAGTAGGCCATGTAAACCTATAATAATTTATCAAGTACTACATACATTTTATATAGTAATTTATAATGTTTAATTTGTTAACATTTTATTTTAATATGTGTATTATTTAGGCTAATGACAAGTTTCTAAACATGTATAGCTCGTGCATCCCCCCAGAAAAAACACCTTGACAAAATTTGGACAGGCTCTGCTAAAAACATTATCTCCAGACAGAAATAAAAACTACAGTGCGTCTACATAGCCTGCTGCGCAAAGACTCGCAACCATTTTTAACAACACACACTCATTACTAATGTGTATATAGGCGCCAGTGTTGGGCAGTAGGGTCGCTACTAGTTAAACTACATTTATGACTAGCGTGGCGGTAGCGGCGCTGTTTTCTGACTCAAATAGCTTTTCAGTAGCGAAGCTACTAATTGATCAAGTAGTGCGGTAGCGTCCACAGAAGCT
>JAODUK010078520.1:0-15682 GCA_027564635.1 Typhlichthys eigenmanni | reverse complement strand
GGAAGACCCAGGACTAGGTGGAGAGATTATATCTCCACACTGGCCTGGGAACGCCTCGGGATCCCCCAGTAAGAGCTTGTTAATGTGGCTTGGGAAAGGGAGGTTTGGGGTCCCCTGCTGGAGCTGCTGCCCCTGTGACCCGACTACGGATTAGCGGGAGAAGATGGATGGATGGATGGATAAATTAGACGCTACAATAATTTGACTGGATGTACTCTGTAGAGATGGCGATCACTATATGTTATATATTGGTCTGGCGTAAGTAAGGAAGCTTAGAATCACGCTTACTGGTTAGACCAAGGTAAAACAAATGTCAGCTGATACTAGTATTAACCAATTACAAATTAACCAATCCCCTCAATTACTGTAACATCCAGAGCCATGCTTATAAAGTGCTTCTTACTGCCGTTTGTCCTTGCCACAATATAACCAACCTGTATAGCCGTCCACAACCCGAACATGTCCCAGTCACCTAATAACATATTGGATTCACCTGTGTGGGATTGTAAGAACGTATACTGCATGGAGTTGTATTGGGGGTTATCTTGTGTTCATTGTCCGATATCTTTTTCACTTTCTCTGTTGTTGCTCATTCTGGCATAGAGCCAACATTCCCTGTTAATCTTAATTAAACGCAGAGCGTCGTCTCGTGTTTTTTGCATGCAACATCTTTTGACATTTTTTGTGACTCCTAGCCACATTCAGCTTTGTCGTCACCTGCGGGCAAATGGGAGAATGTCATTATCATCTTCACTTGGTCTGCACCTGCACTCAACCACTAAACTATGCCACAATTATCTACACACAAACACGTTTCTGCTATACTATAACAGCGCCCAATTTTCTGGGAAAGCTTTCCACCAGATTTTGGAACATGGCTGCAAGGATTTGCTCCCATTCAGACACGAGAATCACTTAGCAGGCACTGATGTTTGGTGATGATGGGGTTTGATTCGCAGTCGGCATTCCAATTCATCCCAAAGAGGATAGTGTTCAGTACTGGGCTCTGTGCAGGCCAGCCATGTTCCTCTACAGTTCTCTCAATAATCAATGTATTTACCTAGCTATCTTCACATGGGACATTGATATTATTGACATATTACTAAAATATTAAAGGACCATACAATGATGTAAACGGTAGCATTCTCTAAAATATAATTTATATATATATATACACACACGCGCGCACACACATACATTTAGACAATTTGTTGATTTGTGTCTCTTTTATCACATACAGGTCCGTGCCACCCAAACCCCTGCCACAACAGAGGGATATGTGAGATCAGTGAAACCTACAGGGGGGACACCTTTATCGGTTATGTCTGCAAATGTCCACCGGGCTTCAGCGGAATTCACTGTCAACACAGTGAGTTGGACATTACTCTATTTTCTGGTGACTGGTACCTGTTCATGTGTTCATCACTCCAGCTGCAGAAATCCCTGAGGCTTGACATTTGTTATCCACTGACTGCACTGAATGTGAAAGGATATACTGTAAGAGCATTACTCAAATTCACTCCACTTATCCACTTATATGACCTGTGAAAAACCCTTATTTGTTTTCGCTGTAATTTTACAAGAACTTTAAAGGTCTCTTAAAGAAAAAAATATATCTGAAGGAAAATTCTTCTCATTTAAATATCAGATTTTACTACTCATCTCTTTCAGTTTATCAGCAACTGAAACTCAAATAGTGATGCACCAAACTGTTTTTTTTCTGGCCGATACCAATTTCCATTTTTTCAGTCTAACAAATCAGTCGATACCGATACAGATTATATACCTTTTAGTATGAATTAATTTAAAATCCGTTTTTAATCTAGGTAAACTAGTGTTTCCTCTGCGTAAACAAAAATTGCTGTGGGGGGAAAAGTAATTTGCCCCAACATTGGTTCTGGTGAAAATATTTAAAAGCATAAACCTCAAATAAATAATCTGAAATAAAGTTTCCATTTCCCTGAAATTACCACAATAATATGACGCACATCAGATGCCGCCAGTGGGCGTTTCCCAGTTAAAAATAACTAGTTCTAAAACTCTAGTGTTACGTCAACGCCTTCAGAGAGCGTTGACCTTAAGAAAGCCAACCGCTATGTAGGGCTGTGCATTTAATCGAAATATGATTGTGATTTCGGTTTCGTCTTTTAACGATCAGAAAAACAATGAAATTGAGAAAAACTAATATTTTGCACATTACGATTTGCATAGGGATGCAAACATATATTGTGACCGCTAACAGCAAATACTGTATGTGCACAGTTAGTTAGCTACCTTATCTAGTCGGCACAAGAAATACTAGTCGGTTCAATATGTTCTTTTATTTTTCAAATTGTTTTGTCTCTCCCTAACTGCACTTGCTGTTAAGACCTACATAGTGGAGATGCTGTTAAGACCTACATAGTGGAGTTGGGCGCGGCATTATTCAATGCATTCAGAGTGGCGAAGGAGTGGGGACAGGCACCACTAACAGCTGAGAATGTTCAGATGTCGGCCAATAAACCCGCTCCCAAGTTCACAAGTTGACTCGGTTTCGGTTTCAATATTAACTAACATTATCGTGATTATGATTTTTTCCATAATCGAGCAGCGCTACCACCACTATGTCAAAATGCTCAGCCGTTAACAAATTAATTACACTGCGAATACTGGATGGTGCTACTTTATTATGTCAATATAGCCTGCGGTCCATTTACTAAAAGTTATGTCATAAAGTGTCAGGAAGTGAAACCAAATTAATATGTTAATTTTGAGATTAAACTGTCCAAAGACAAAATAGGCTACTAAAGTGGGCTAAAAGTGTCAACACAACATATCCTAGCTTGACATCTTAAATCAGCAACACATTTGACGCTATTTAACGATTTAATATGCTGTAAATTGATTTACCGTAGCTGTAATTATTTGCATTGTCAAAAGTTGACAGTATTAGCAATATTAATGATATTTTTGCAATAGTTGCATAAAGAGAGAGAGAAGAGAGAGAGAGAGAGAGAGAGAGAGAGAGAGAGAGAGAGAGAGAGATGATAGCACTGTGGTACCTCCTCTTTACTACACATTAATGAATATATTAATACAATTTTGTTTCGATCATTCCTTCAATTTAAAAAATGAAACGGAGAAGCAGAAGGTCAGCAGAAGCAGACCTTCAATCATTTCACATGTAAAGCCATTTTTGGCAGATACACTAGAATATCTTGACATAGGCTTTGATGTATAGACGTTATGACATAGAATATATGCAGGTCCATCCCACTGGCGAGGCGTGGGGAATTTGTTTGAGGAAGCAAAGTGATAGGCCTACAAATAATCTACGTACCAGGTAAGAGAGATGAGAGAGCACTTGCACATGCCTGTCGGTGCCACTGCCAACTTCCCACCAGCCATATGCATAATATGCTCCCTCATAACATGCTGCCGCTGACATGCCACCGGTGACCAAAATGAGACAAGAATGTTATTTTCATTTATGAAACACTTAAACCATTTTATATGTCAAAAACAGACTTATAAAAGATTCACAAATCAACATCACACAAAATATTAAACATATAGGCATATCTGAAGTAGGCTACATAAGCTTCAAATCTTCCAGTCAGATAAATGTGCAGTATTTGTCTCGCAATCAGCATTTTTCATTTGAACGTAGCTGTAACATAAAATACAGTGCAAAACAACAATGGCATACGTTATTTAAAGTGTATTTGTGTATGTGTGTACCATAATTAAATAAAAAAAAATGTATTCTCAGTATTAAGCAGTTAAATAGAGGTGACGCCCAACTTTGAGGGCTGATCTTAGAGACTTAAATGGCAGCTGAGTGCTGCCAATGTTTAATATATAACACACAAGCCATTATGTGGCAAATATCAAGATAACATAATCGTATCACGTCACATGTACTCTATCTTGTCCAGTATTAATGTTATAAAGAATAATTAACTGTTTGTGAATATTTAATTTGTGGAAGTTATGGAAGAAAAATACTACAGTATCAATATGTGTATAAGCAACTAATTGTATCTTTAATCCTTTTGTTTTTATTAAATATTTTTGTGAAATAGTTTTAGACCACTCATCAATCTGGCATGCACAGATGGATGAGTGTTAATGGTGATAATCATCAACATGGTTGTTATTTGAAAGTGAGACTATATCACATGAAAGACTTTTAGATTATTCATTTTGAATGTCATCTGTGAACCAATGGGCAGTGCAAATGTTTTGGGAGGCAGGGCTATTAACAGTTTATCACTTTAATGCCATGGCCCTTATTTTCCCAAAGTGAATCATTACTCAAATAGTGCAGCATCATGTCCCTTTGCTGACAAGAGGGCCAAAGTGTTGGGAAAGTAGCCAAATATTTCAATGAACTGTCAGCGAGAACATTGGGAGTTATATGAAGTGATTAGGATCTTAGATATGATTTTAAAGGAACATTTTTTGGGTGAAAGTTTTAAGGGCAGGCTTTTTTTTTCTTGCCAAAATGTGCCATATTTAAAATTGTAAATAAACAGCATGTGTATCCTTTTTACAGTTATAGTAGACTTTACAGATTGTAATAATTTAAGTGTTATTTCTCTATCCATGCCACTTTCTTCTTGTCTCGAAGGTACTGTACTTTGAACCGATTTCAACATGTTACTTGATATATAAAAAAAAACATTAGTGACCTGTTAATTATGCAGTTTAAAGGTACAGTAGATGATGACATTGTAGTGCTTATTATTTGTGTTACATTCTGAATTCCTAGCTTCTTCTTTCTCCCTCCCTCACATTTGGCCATGGGCCTTTTCACACGTTTCTGTTGCATGCTGAGAACAAAGGCGATTTTTCAGCTCCATTAAACCTTCACAATGATCTTTTTACCATTGCCATCAATTTGTTGTGGTGTGTATGTGAGTACACAAGACAGAGAAAGAAAGGGAAAAAAGAGGTAGGCAATATGTACACTGTTATATATGTATGTAGAGGACAGCAGGTACCCAGTTAACATTTAACCATGGCGATATATTTCATCTCCGCTGCTTTGGCTCCACAGACAGTTAAGTTGGTATAATTCGATCCATGTTCTTTCTCTCACTGCAGCTCATTCCTCATCACACCTCTCTCCAAGCCTCGGTCTCACACCTTCCTCATGCCTCTTCACCCCTGTTACGTTAGCAGCACACCTCAGTTGTTAACTGCACCTCTTACATGGGAAAAAAAGAAAATGTGTGTGCGTGTTACATCTATTTATTTTTAATGGTTTTATATCATAATGCCCCATGTTTGGTGTATATTTAAAATGTATATTCTTGAGGAAACGTTTGACATGTGTCTGCACATTACAGACATGACTAAATCCATTTTTTTTTTTTCATGAGCAACTCCCTTAATATATTTCAAAGAGTATAAATCTGCAAAGGTATCTTTAGATTGACTGACTGACTATTCATTGCATGTTTTGCATTCCACGCAGGGAGCATATCACAACATATTCTCCAAATAAAGCTATATTTTTGTAATGCTGTCTACAAAGCAGATTTGTGGGTTATTCTGCTTTAGAGAAAACACGTTCATGTCCTTTCACCAAATTAACTGCTTTAAGATCATAAATTTATGTTTTAGGGTAGATTATTACAGAATAGGTTTTAGGGATAGGCTTAGTTAATTGGATTTGAATTTATGTATTGCCCTAAAGTAAAATAAGGCTGGGGAATTATTTTTTCTGCCTTAATCGTATCATGAAGCTTTAACAAAATGTGAGAAGTTGTAATGTTTAGTCATAGCACTTGAGGTCTGCTGTGGCTTTACAGTAAAACTCTAACTTTCAAGACAACACGTTCTCATTCCCAACTCGTCAAACATTGCAGCTTGGTCAATGGCCTTTCTCGTCAATTTTTGAAGCGTTCGAAAGCCTTTGGCGTCGTAGGATGAAGACTTCAAAGACGGCTCAAAAATTGACGAGAAAGGCCATTGACCAAGCTGCAATGTTTGACGAGTTAGGAAAGAGAACGTGTTGTTCAAGAAGATTCAAGGTTAACAAAGAAAAGCTATGTCACACATGTACGCTAATATTACAATATGCCCTAATTCCAAAAATGTCGGGATGCTATGGAAAATGCTTAAATACTTATTTGTAAGTCCTATTCATTTTGTACTATACTGGAAACACTAACATCTGCAACACATTCCAAAGACATTTGGACAGTTGAGTGTTTACCGCTATACAACATCATATTTCCTTCAGTGTTTGGGCACTGAAAACTGAAGTTCTATATTTCCCTCCATTCTTAATTTGTTTTTAGGTTTTCAAGTGTATAATTGTGTGGGACCTTTGTCATATCTACTGCTTCATAATGTGCCACATTTTCTCAATCAGCAACAGGTCAGGCCTGTATACAGGCTTATCTGCTGTAGCACCCACACTCTGCTTACACGGTTATGCACTTATAATCCACACAGAATGTGGTTTTACATTGTCTTATGGAAAATGCAGGGATGGCCCTAGAATAGACCACATCTAGACAGCAGCATATGTTGCTCCATAATTTGTAATATACCTTAATGCATTACTGTGCCCTCACAAATGTGCCAGTTACCCATGCCATCGACAGACACCTCCCTTTACCATGACAGAGAATGGCGTTTGGACATAATGCGAATGTTTTCCTCTTGTCTGGCTTGAACATGGTGGCTTTTTTTTTTCTTCCAAAACTGTTTACAGTGTTGATTTATGACCACAAAGCACACGACCACTGTGCTACTCTAAATAGTTTAGATTAAAAACAAAATACAATAACATTTGTAAATAAATAAAACAGCTGTCATGTTCTTCAGTCCAGGCTTAAATACCTAAAAGCAAATACATATATTTGCTTGGAAATAAGTTATATTTGTTAAAAATCCATTCACGTAAACATGTTAAAACACTGTTAACTATTATATGTAGTAGTTTAGTCCCTCATTTATAATACCACCTCCCTGCAATGACACAAATATATAACAGGGTAGAGAGCAACTTTGAATTCTCCTGCTCCATCACAAGTTATTGCTAATATTATGCTACTGTCCCTCAACAGCCTCAGCCTGAAGTTTGACAGCTATTGCTCACCTTACTGTCCTTGAACTGTCCTTCAACATCCTACAATCTGATAGCTATGCCCTCATTGCCAAAATTGGCTCAAAATGTGGGTGCAGAGTCATTATGCATTATTTGAAAGCTACTCGTTTAGTAGCCTACCTCATGCTGCTCAGACACTGTCGAATTCAAATCAACATCCATATAATCCAATTGTCTTTCTGTAGTCCAATCCTCTTTCCAAAATAATAAAAAAAACATATCCAAAAAGTTGTAGGCTACATATGCTGGTGTCATGCCAAAAAGTGAACTGCCTAAAAGTGGTCTGACATAAACCGAGAGCTCACGCAGCCCTAGATTATAACTAGGGCTGGTAGTGGATTAAAAATGTACTTATTATTTGTGCAAATTGCTGTGATTAATCGTGTGATGTGCCGCCGCGGAGGACAGTGGAGCAATACTGTTTTGATTTGAGCGCAAAGTTAGCAAGAATGACTGACCCTGCCTTTAAGTTCTTTTAAATTGTACATATGCCCTGTGCTGTCTTAAGCTAATTCGGCATAACCTAAAACACATTTTAAAGAAATCATTTTCTGTGGTTAGAGGCCATCTATTTTGAAAACAATTATACAAACTTCTTTGGTAATAAGGTGAGTCTGTTCAAAAGGTTTTGAAAAACGTGCCTGAAGCTAAAATGTTATAAACAATTGTTTACTCTTAGTCCAAATCAGACTCTCCAAGCTAACATAATGAATAATTCATTATTTAGTGAATTTCATTTACATATAAAATAAACAGAAAACCACAATATAAAGAAAATGTCAGAGACACTCTTGCACTTTGTTAATTAAATTAAATTTTTATTTGTATTATATAGCCCCCAAAAATGTGTTTTGCATAGTTTGGTGTGTATGTGTGCACATGTACAAGGGTAGGTCTTACTGTATCTATGATCAACTTCTAATAATAGTATTTCAAGCGATACTGTTCCTTTGTTAAACCATAGCTTTCTTACCCCACCAGGATGTTCACCATGAATAAATCCCCTTGGTGCTGCACCAGAATCAATCTGCCACTAACGTCCCTTGATTCTCTGCAAAAGATCAGCTTTGTGCTTGACTTGTCAATCTGCCTGGAGAGGCCCCAAAAGGAGAGGCCTCTGTCTGCCCTCTGTCAGATACATTTTCACTGTTTCAGCAGTATGTAATTATTTTATTTTTATTATACACATATGTTAATCCACAAATAAAATGCCTTTATTTGACCATTTGTTAAACATCGTATAGGGCAGAAAACTAAACCAGAAAAAGCATATCAGTCTAACTCAGTGGGAGTCAGGGCACCATGAGATTACTGACTGGGCACACGTGGCAATGTTCTGGGGCCCTTTGTGTTTGGGGGGCCCTTGGTTGTCTTTTTGAAGGGCCTCTGGACTGCGTACATGGGTCGATGGGCTGGTTTTCATGGATGGGCCGTATTCATGTTCCTATGTACCCCATATCCTTTACTACAGAGACCCCTGCTTTCCCTGCCTGCTGGGTTAATCCGGCCATGGTACAATGACTATGGTTTGTTATTTTTTAAAGTCCCTATAGGAGGATGCATGCATTTCTGCTAAAACACAAGGTGTTGTACACTGTAGAGCTGTGGATAACCCAGCACATTATATTAAAATTACACATTTGTCTCTTACAAGGTTTAAAACCATATTGTGCAGTGGTGATGGTGAATGATTATGATTTGGTTGTGGTCTGAGCAGCAGCATTTGTATGATCCTGACACATCTGGCATGGGTCTGTATTCAAATATCTGGTAATGTGCATGTTTACCTAGATTTCATGGAAGTTTATTGATTGTCTATTGACCCAAATCTGACACTGAACAGAGGATTTACAGTACGAGGCAGTTGGTGAGTTTATATTGGCCATTGCCTTAGAATGATTTTCCAAAGTGTAGAAGCGCTGCCCAGCTCCAGAAACATAACTAGAATAAGTACAGTATGTGCTGGTTCATTATTGTAACATAACTGATCAAATGGTACACGGATGACAAAGTTGTTGTTAGTGACCAGCTCATCTGACAAATTCAGCCTAATTTTGTTTAGAATAAAAAAACTTAAGTACAAATATGAGCACAAATAGTGTAGGCCTACACATTATTTGGTCCTCCTTGCTTAGCATACTGGCTATTTCCCTCTGCTGTCTCCTTACTCCCTGAGCACTTATTCACCGGGTTGAGCCTTTCTTTAGAGGGTTTTTAGGGGATGGAGCTGTTACTAAGGCCTAATTATGTAAGGCATCCTTGGCCCAACTCTGCTCACACCCCTTACCTCTACGGTAAGAATGAGCCTATTGGCAGCTAGCCAAAGAATAAATAGAGATGCATTCTCAAATCCCAGGTGGCAGAAATGGCTACAGCTAGATCTGCCCAGAGCTTTTTTCTTTTCCGGTCATTGCAGACAACATAGAACAATGTGTGACTATCCACATTTAAAAGACAATATAATGTCAATGCTATTTGATTTATTTAATTTTGTTGATTTTGATAGACATGACAAATTAGTGTGTTGCTTTAATCCCAAACACATAATATACAGTATTGTTCCAACAAGCCATTTATCATTGCCTACAGATTGTACAGAAATTGCATAATACCATTGCACCATGAAACCCATCCTTTCTTTCCATTTAACAGAGAAAATGACAAACAGCCATACTGAATATCAGAATTATTAGATCTCTATATCAGGAGTGCCCCTAAGGCGGACTCTATATTGCTCCGCCTCTGTTCCCCTCTCTCTCTTATCTGTGTCCCACAAACTTCTCTTTTTTTCCCCATCTTCTTCCAGTGATGGTAAGATAGAGATGTGCACTTGAAAAGTGCATTGCTCCCAGTATGAGTGTGAAATGACATTGAAGCTTTCCCTCGGCACCGTCCTGCCACCTCTTATGCACTTCACATCTGCATTCATTCGTCCTGTCTGTACGTCTCCGGAATGGTCTCTCAGAGGACTCAATTGCCACCCTCAGTGCATTCACAGAAAGTGCTCAAGGGCAGCTCAAATGTGGCTGTGAATAACTATGCTGTTGGTTAATGCCTCTTCAGAAAGATGCTCCTGGGATAAACTTTCCTTAATCTCTCATTTACTGCTAAATGTATCCTTGCATTCCCATGCACAGGCAAAACCAAAATAGCATAGACGGGCCTAAATGTGAATGGGGACCATCACTTTGTCAGATAAGTTAAATAAAAGATTATATTGTTATTTGTGCAACAGGACCAACATTTAAGGATGTAGTAACCGATTGTAAGCAAATACACTTTTTGTCAAATGTACCAAACATCTCCTTGCGGACCACTATCTTACCGATCTCTATGCATGCTGAAAAAAACAATTGTGCAGTTTTGTACACAGCCTATGTAAATAGGAACATAAACAAAGTGGCGCAGATGGCACACAATAACAATATCCTAGCATGTGCAATGCATTTCCAATGTGTAGGGCAGAGCTTGAGGGAGCAGCATATGACATTGAAGGTAGAGGTGTTTGTTTTGATAATTTCACATTTCAACAAGCTTTCTCCAGACTTACTTACTATACCTTTAAGGAATTCTTGACATAAAAATACTGTATATTTGAGCTTCAAAACCCTTATAGAGTAACACACTTTACTGTCATAAAAATTAATTACCCTTTGCCATTGTGATTTAAAAAACGAACGAGTTAATGCTAGCATATATTGGACTCGCTCTGAGCCACATTATTGAGAATATATAAATGGGGATACATTCAAATAAAATACAACATAAATGTACAATGCAGTAGTTTGCTTAAATGTTGCTTAGTACTGTATGTGATTTTCAACCATGAATGTTTTTACCAAGTAAAAAAAGGTGCACAACATGCAGAAAGAGAGAAAAGTGAATCAGATGATAATGAAGAACTATCAATATATAGTCCTCAATTTGAACCCTCACCCCACCAAGGAACTATAACTTCCCAAAAGAGATGCAAGCAGATGCAGTTTTTTTATCTGGCTCTCTGTTTAGGATAGCATTAGCATCACACCTGCCAAGAATAGTATGAAACAGGAATAGTTACACCATAATTAAATAAATTGTTCGCAATAGATAAGAGGCCTAACCCTAGAGGGAATTGAACAATATTCATACAAGTAGTTTCTGACTTCAGAGATAATATATGCAACTCTATTATTGTTATCTTTAGATTATTCATTCTCTGTAGAGTTAATACATGATTTTCTTAAATTGCTCTATTGTTAAATGCATACAAAAGGCAGTTACTGTAATGGAATGTCCTTACCTGACTATACAGTACACTCTTCTTTTATAGCAGGAAATAATAATTATACTTAAACGTATAATTAAACTATATGCTTACACATAAAACTCACTTGATTGATGATGATTAAAATCAATGTCGATGTGTTTCTATTTGTGCAGCATTCACACTTTACTTTTAATGAGAAATCCTGCTGGTTTTTGATACTGTAATTGTATAGGCCTACAATAATCATCAGTAAACAGGCCCTCACTCATTGCCTGGGTGACAGCATCCAGAAGTTAAACTGGTCTATAAAACATAACACAAAATTACACACCAACTATATTGGTGCAGAGCTTTGCAGTTACCAAACATCTGTTGGCTGTTTAATGGCTGTGGAAGAGCACTGACAGCATGTACAGTATCATTTCTGCTATTTGAGTTGGGAAGGTATACGAATATGGTAGGGCAAACTATTACTACTGTAGGTATTAGGCAGTTTTCCACTGATCCTATTTTTACCAAGGGTCAGAAGACTTTCTGACTCTTCTTAAACCATGTCCTATTTTTCCATTGTCTACAGTTGTTAACAAGCATGGTGTGTTATATGCAGAAGAGAATTAATACAACTGGCCTACTTTGTCCTTTCTAATTCCTCATCATTGTGGCTAACGTTAATCTTCAGAGATTAAGGGCGGTACTGCTCTTATGGAAGGAACACGGCAGTGGGCCCTTAAGTGCTTGTCTGGCTGTAACAGGTGCAGGCTCAGCAAGGGTCAACGCAGGCTGGTCAGGAGAACCCTATGGAACCCTCCCACTGTTGGCCTGTTCCTGGTCTCTAGACACTCCACAGCCAATTTAGCGCTTCTTGCCAGTGCCTGTTCCCGACACATGGCGTTCATCGGTCTCATTATTGTCAGACTGAGACACTGTTTCTTAAGAAGCAAAGGTAGAGAACATGCCATTCTGTGGGCCCAGTCGTAGCATGGGGAGAGGCTAACTATAGGTGTGTTGTGGGCTGTGGGGAAGTGAGAAAAGAACAATTATCAGGCTTTATGTTAACAAAGCACATCTGTGAAGACGTACTGTAGAAATGTTTAAAGCGTCATCCTTGTTGGCAGAGTTAAGGACTTAATACAGTCCAAAGAGAGCTGGAATTTGTACCAGCAAATTAGTCCTTTTGTAAGCTAATTTTTACTATGACAACAAAGGTGCTTATTTGTTTGCATTTTGCCCGGCAGTAAAATTACTCTGCTTCTCATTTGTCGCACTTTCTTCCTTTTTTCATTGCTTATTCACTATTTTCTGACTTACCTTTCACATACTTGGATTGTCCGTTGTCTGTATCCTCTTCCCTCTGTTCCTATCCATCTTGTAATGCATTCTGTTTATTCCACCATAGTTTACTGGCAATACACTGCTTTTTAAGTCACACTTTTCCCACTTCTGAAGTTCCAGGGGCCTGATGGCCTCTCCTGAAGGCAGGTGAGGTTGTCTGACTGTGTTTTCCTCTCCACGTGGCTTGTTGTATTCCAAGCTATTTGAGTGCCGTGGCAATTTTGGCTCCCCTCTTTGTTTAAACCCACTAGTGTACTGTAACAAAGCAGTATGGGTAGTTAAGATAAGATAGAGAGCTAACAGTGTTGGAAAGCTGGGTGGCATGAATTGTAGCACTTGAAGCATTATGTTTGGGACCGCATGCGGACTCAACAGATATGTATCTATTGTAAGTTGCTTGGCATTTGTTGAAAATTATAAATGTTTTCATTTGCTGGAGGGAACATTTGATGGAGGAGGAGGACAGGAGACACACTTAGGCTTGAGTGTTCCACTTAGAAAATTAGAAAGAGCAAATATGCCTGGTACAATTTATGTGATGATGGCAATAATTGATTCATTATTTGTATGTGCTCTTTTGTTGTATGTATGTGTTTATGTGATGGTTAAGCACCTTAGAACCTTTTTCCCCTTTAATTGAAATTGAACTGAACAATTAATATGGTTAAATTGTTCAGTGAGGACTGACCATTGTTGTACTCAGTACGTTGAGCTCTAGATGGTATTTGTCAGGTTAATAGTTCTTAACGAGATTGCAAGGGCCCTCTAGCTAGAATTAATTAAAACATAATCCCTGCTGATTATAATGGTCTCCCCCAATCAAGATGATTCCCACTGACAACCGCTTGTTTGTACACTTGTGTGGTAATAATGTGTTGTCAGACTCAGAGCCATGGTTTTGAGTTTAGTCATGCTGGCCTTTTATGTGGTGTGAGTAAGTACCATACCTCAGGTATTTCTGTAATAGCTGGTCAGAAAAATGCCAAGATTTAAGATTTATAGACTGAGGTTACCTGAGCATATAACTGACACGCATGCTCTGTATTTCAGTTGTGTTCACAGGTGTGCAATGTCAACTGCAAGTGTTTACTGGCAGCAATATAGAAACATACTGTATGAAATGCATTTCACTGAATTATATTTCAACAGATTTTTTTTTCATGACATACATCTGGTAAAACCAAACAACAGATATTATCACAAGCTCAATCAACAGCTCAGAGCTAAGTATATTGTTTAATACTGTAGGAGGTATACATTTACAAATGGGTCAGTGTCTGTGCTATACTCACACACTAATGGCTTCCGATAACACACATTTAGCTATATAGTACCGTTATCTGCGTATGGTATAGAGATTATACTGTTTGATAAGAAGCCCATATAATAAAAGCAAATGATAATGCAGCATATTGTAAAATCAGATACTGTATAATTTCAGATATGAAGAACCATAACGGGCTTATTTTTAATCGTAGTTCACTTTCTTAAACCCTATTACATATTTATGAAGTCAGAACATAGCAATGTGTTGATGTGAGTCACCAAAGAGCATTGGTTACACACAGATTAACAGCCTGTATGCTGCCATAGGCAAGTTTGAAAAGCTGTAAATTGGGGAAAAATAAACTTTTCATCGTCTTGCACTTCTCAAAAGTCTACTTATTCATATTAATAATCAGGTCTCAGGTGGCATGCATGTGGATATGATGGGGGTAGCACCTTGCCTAATTGGTGTTATGATTCCGTCAGATCAAGGAGGTTGAGATAGTTATTATACAGTAGGAGGCTGTGCAAAATGCACATTTTGTGAATGTCTTTGGAATGACAGCAGGAAACAACACTACAGTATGTTGTCTTCTGTGATACCTGGGTGAACAGACCAGACACAGCGTAACATTGTAGGCTCCGTGCTGATATTCTGCAGGTGGAAAGCAGCCACCTGTCAGTTTAGTGTCAAATTAAATATTAGACATTTGGTAGGCTATATAATTAAATCTACAGGACCATTTTGCTTTTTCATGCATGAATAACATCTTCATTGTCAAAACTGACATTTCAGTAGATATCGTCATATTAATCCTTCATGGGGGACAAACTTATAAGTTTAGTTAATAATGTGCACTTATTGTGCAAAATGATTGCTGGGGTTTCTGATTTAATGTAGATTTATTGAACATAGACTGGCAGGCTGAGGGTTTAAAGTTTCTTACATTTGAATTAAAGTTTGTTCTTGCAGCAGATCCGCATTAAGGGCTCTATAGAGAAAGTGCAAAATGCTTTATTATTCGTAACAATCCAGAAGTTAAGTAGTTGTTCTTGTATTAACGGTCCCGCAGGGGCCTTTGATTTATTGGGATCAAGAAGCCAGCGTGTCTGTGAAAAAGCAAGAAACCCATTGAGCAGATTCAATAAATGCTCTCTACCAATGCATGCTAATGAGGATGAGGGCTTTCTAATTGCCTACATGTATGCTTCAATGAAGTGAATGGACTTTTTTTTCCATGACTCTTGCAGATATTAATGAATGTGAAAGAAACCCGTGCAAGAATGGGGGCATTTGCACAGACCTGGTTGCCAACTACTCTTGTGAATGCCCAGGAGAGTACATGGGAAAGAACTGCCAATACAGTAAGTGCTATTGTCTTGTCTTTTTATTCACGTTTACAACTGTACTGTGAGGAATTACTTTCCCACTCTCACTGGCTGGAGACACCTTAATCCCGCTAAAGTAATGGTTAGGTATATGATCAGGCTCAGGTACAAAGAGATGGCCAGCAATAGCATCATGTACTCTATCATAAATCAGCAATGCACTGCTCTGTTTTCTGTTCAGCTTGTGGAATACTACTGGGCAAATTAACACTTAGCAAACATCTTTAGCAAACAACTAAATGTTTTTTTAAATTAATTAAATATTCTCTCTCTCTCTCTCTCTCTCTCTCTCTCTTTCTCTCTCTCTCTCTCTCTCTCTCTCTCTCTCTCTCTCTCTCTCT
>JAODUK010078499.1:0-15686 GCA_027564635.1 Typhlichthys eigenmanni | reverse complement strand
GGACACCGACAAGACGAACAAGACAACAGATATAGCCCTGATGGGCAGCAGGTGACAGTGATTGTGCTCTCCTGCACATGTGGCAGGCGTGGCAGGAGATTAGCAGGTAGCAGGTCTGGGGTCAGAACGCCGGGGAGGAAGAAAGAGGAAGGCAGGCGCTCGGCCCCGCCACCTCGGGCGTTACAACTTCATTAAGCTCCTTGAAGCCAACACATTTGTAGATGGAGAAGATAATCAATGAATGTTAAATTAGGCCTGTTTTGGTCACACAATATGGTAGCCTACCCTTTAAGTACTGCACTTCCATTTGAATATAAAGGTCTTGATTGGAAGACGCGTGGACAGAATATGACAATTCAAGCATCATTATACATTATTTTAAGTGTTTAAAATCATAATGCATATTTTATTCTGATGGTGCTTCGGGTGGCAAGACTAATGTGAACTCAAAAAGATTCGTCTAGGGAGAGGTTACACAATAAAGCATTGTAGGTCTCATTTTAACAGGTAGTGTCACTCCTTCATCCCTATCATTCTCTCCATCCCTCCAATATTATACTCTTCAGTCATTCATTATTCGCTAATTTTCATGCATGGTAGGATTATGTGGGATAGCGTTTTGCTATGCTTTTCTGTGATTAATTGGTGCGTGCATACTAGCCATGCCAACCACCCTTTGATGCTTATGAAGCGAAAAATTACTTTTTGAATGTATTCATTTGTGATAATTAGAAAGCAATAATGCATTTGTAAAGCAAAACATTAAGATCAATATCGATTAATTGACATTTAGAGTTGATGCAACATAACTGATCCATATCTGCAGTTTTTTTTCTCAATTGCTTTAACACATTTTCTGAAACATTCCCGCTCTCACATCACTTTATACATATTTTCAGTTTTAACTGCAATTTTATTTCATAATGAAATAGTTACATCCATGCATAAATCAGTGCCAAATAAATGGAAGGTCCCGTGCTGACTGATATAATCAATATGCCATGAAAGTGAGTATACCCTTATGGTATGAAATGTCTAAATAAAAGTTGGTAATAGAATTAACATTTTTTTCTAGAAAAACTGAATAGTATTGTTGTAAAATGTACAATTTGTAATCACTGCAATTTCTGTGTGTGAAAATTGATGATGGTTCATCTGTAAATATGTACCAGTACATATTGAATAGGCTATAAATGCATGTGGAAGTAATACTCAGAGCAAACATATGAAGAAATAAAGTAGTCTGTTCTGACTAGCAAGGCTTATGCAATAATTGTGTGTGAAAGCAATGAGAAATGCTTGTGAGCAAACTCAGATAATGTCTGTTGCACAAACTTGAAGGAAGGAAGGAATTGAGGGGGGTTACTGATAGGGCAGGGAACTAGTTGAACTAGTTGAATGTGCATTGTATTCACTCATATCACAGTCCCAAATCTGAAACAGTAACTATCCACATCTTTTATAGTGTTATAGATAATGTGTGAATGCACAAACAAGTCTTTTGTTCACACTTCCATGCCTGAAGCGTACACTGTACACAATGTCTCTCTCTTCCTCAACTCTGCTATTCTATTACCTTCCTCTCTTTTCATTCTCTGGCCCTGTTTTGCTAATAAGCTTCTGGAAACTGACCAAAAACTCGGTCAGCTAGAGGTGCGGCCCGGATCGAACCGAATACAATAAACACTCAAAACAATGTTAGGTTCACTCTCCAGTCAGTGCCATGTGACCAGTGACACTGGTTTCAACCAGGAGTTGGTCCCCAGGTGCTGCACAGTGGCTGCCCACTGCTCCCTTCAGGGATGGGTTAAATGCAGAATTTGCTACATGTATGTGTATGTGACAATATAAGCACCTTTATCTTTACCTTGTATTTCCAAGCACCTTAGTGCTTGGAAATACAATAGTCTGGATACAGAATCTATATCCAGTTATTGATTCTGTTTCAAAAGGCAGAAATAAATCAAAATTTGTGTATATGTCTTTGTTTGTACCTAGTGTCTGTGTGTGCGTGTGTGGGTGTGAAAGTCTTGTTTTGCGTGTATTACTCACTTGACTGTGTCCTCCCACACACACCAGTGGCTTTTGTCCAGCTTTTGCATGTCCAGTGTGAAATTGGTCAAGCAGAACTCCTCGATGGCGTATTCATATTGGGGTCCACAGCTCAGCACTGACACACACTGGCACACTGCTGCTGGGGGTATTTTGGGGGGAGAGAAAGCGTTAGTGAGCTTCTTGGCAAGACAGTAGCCTGACCTTTAAGTTTTTAACAGACAAATTTTTTTGCCGGACCGGCCAATATGAGCAAATGTCGCTGACTGACTGACTGACTGACTGGCCGACTACATTCTAGACAGTAGGTGGTGGTAATGCACCCTATGCAACATCCCCCACAGGAACGGCGTACTGCACACTTTTCAAACCCATACTGATATTGGCTTATGGGGCTCATTCCCACAGCTGGCCGAACTATAGTTTTCATTTGTTTTCATGGGCTTTCAGGCATGCGATATACGAACCACAGCTTGTTGAGCAAACTATTTTATGCATGTCTTGTAATAAAGCAGGAAGAAACAGTCTGGACCCTTGTAAAAGGCCACAAAAACAGAGTCAGCTGCTAGCATCATCCTGACCTCGGAGGCAGGAGGAGTCCTAGTATAAAAGAACACATCTTGCATGCTGTCACCTTGTGTCGACCCTTATATTTCACCCTGCACAGCTATGGAACAGACACATTTGCACAGATGCACAAAGCACACGCACAGAAGATATATACGCAGGCACAAAAAGATGTTTGTTGGAAGCACACTATAAGAAGTACCAATTCACACATTGCAACCTACGATCGAGCGCTAAGCTGTTTTAGACCTGGAAATATTATCTTTCCTCTAATTACATCTGACTATGCTAAAGCAGGATTATGATGTTGTTGTTAAGCCTTGTCAGACAACGCCTCATGTACGCACATTCTTCATCGCTTGTCCTCCTTATAGCTTTTCTTTCTGTTACTGTTTTTGTACCCCGCTCTTGTTACCGCGACTCTAGCTGTGTTATGTTACTCAAATTTCTATTATGCTCTAGCCATCTAAACACAGTAGCATTTGTTTTCTCTCTCACATAGGAGATGTGTCTGTTTTTTCACAATCTTTCTTTGAAAGAAGTTACATTTGTTTAAAAAATAAAATGCTAGCTTGGGGTCCCTGCTTATTTATTGCAGTCACATGCTCTTAGGAAGACATACAAACAAACATTATTAACATTTAGATTATATTTGAAAATGTGTTATATTTTTACTTGTTCTCTTTCAAGTTGTGATTCAATTTCCATTCTCATGTTGTTACTAATATGTTGCTATAAATGGTGAATATCTAATTTAAGTTAAAAATGTAAGCAAAAAGGACAGGACCGGAGACCTATTTGAAGTCCTACAGTAACATGTTTACATTTTTAGCTTCAGATAAATACTTTCATGAAAGTGAATTTGCTATTCTACACAGCACAGATTTAAGACTCGCTTCAAAGATAAGTGTGTATGTGCGTGCATACAATATGTGTGTTACAATTGTCAGCTTTGAGATATAAGGATTTATTTTCCTTTAAATGCAACATACTGTTTGTAGAAGGAAGAAATATGTTAGGCACGCTTGCATGCTTTTTGTGTTAGGTGGTTGACATAGCAGACAGTCTCAGGCATGTACAGTTCCCACATAATTTACATTTTTGTTTTGTAATCTGGTACTATTTACTATTTTAAGCATATACAGTTTATAGACAATAACTATCATGCAGGTCCAATCAACTAAATAATTAAAAACACCTTTGGGGGTTTCCAAGGGATTTAGCAGGGAATGATAACAAACATATTTCATATTTCAGGCTCGACATGAATAATGTTTACGAAATCTCTTCATTGACACAATGGATAAGGCCCATTGTTTGAGTAACTACACTGTCCCTGCTTTATTGGTCAAGACAGATGCATTAGGAGGACATTGAACTTAACAATGTGACAAAATAAAACAAGTTGCACTTTAATCGCAACACCACAGTTTATTTTATTCTATGTAGCCTGCTCAAGTGTTCATTAGTAAGTACAGTCATGATGAAGGAGTATCACAGATTCAGGAATACCGTTTTTTCCAATGTAATCGCTTTCTGCCATATCCAATCCGATCCATTCAGTATCACTTGACTTCTGACCATTCAGAATTGTCCTCATCCTCTATCAACCAATCATTTCTGTGATTAAAAACACCACAACCTTCAATCAACCTTATCTGTCCTGCTTGAAGGGACAAAACACATTCTGTTTGAGGTTAGGCTGACATGCAAAGCGTTATCGTGCAAAACCACATGTACTGTAGTTTTAGACAATTAACCTCCCAATTAGTTCACTGATATCTTCCCTCAGTGTCTGGGAATTGATCTCCTCAAGTCAAATCCATTGCGCACAGAATTAGGTCATAGAATACTTTATCGCTAAGGGAAGACTTTTCCTTAGCTTACAGGCCAATTCTTATACAGGATTTATGGAATAATATTTACAAAATCAAACTCTAAAGTGGAGACATTTTTCACCAGGTCAGGTTCTTATTGTTTATGCTTTCTTGTAGTATTTGGTGTCTGTGTGTGTGTGTGTGTGTGTGTGTGTGTGTGTGTGTATTCCAACCTCAACCATTTTAACTACAACATTTATAGTAGAAGTTATGAATAAATAAGTATTTTGTCTTTAACATGACATTTTGAAAGGCTAGTATTAAGCCTTTTATCACATGGCTAAAAATAACTTCAGAGCAGGACGTTGGAGGCCATCAGTTATACCAGACATAATGCCGATTACCTGTGCTTTTGAAGCACATATCATTGAGTGTCTGAATGTGTTTGACAACAAATGAGAGTTGGTTCCTTATCCACTCATCTGGTTAAACAGTGTTGTTGACGTGGAGGAGGTGGACAGTTTAGTTTAAAGCGAGCAGCGTATTTTTTTGTGTAAATAGAGCGGAGCATTGCGCATGCTGGAAACCTTTGACCAGTCTCACTCCGCTCAACCTCTCTGTAGGAAGTTCTCCCATAGTGCATTGCTCTCCATGTAGCAACCAACCATGCCTGCAGCTAGCTTCAGGCCTGCATATGTGTGTGCGTGCGTGTGTGTGTGCGTGTGTGTACACGTGTGTTGTGCATGTAAATTTGTGTATATATGTGTGTGTGTGTGTGTATATGTTTGTGTACGTGTGTTTGTGCGTGTGTGTGAGAGTGCATGTGTGTGTGTGTGTGTGTGTGCGCGCACGTGTGCGCACCAGGGGAGCTACTCTCTGTACCTCTCACTCCTACTCGTTTCTCTTCAACTACGTTTCTCCCACTCTAACTTCCTCTGCCAGGCTGGCCTTCAGATTGCTTCAAAGCCGATATTTGCATATTCAAACTTCATTCAAATGGAAAGAAGGCACGCGAACACATATGCCTACACGTACACACACACACACAAATACATGGCATTACACTTAAATGCAAAGCTTTCCTGTAAATGGCGTGACCATATTAATGTATTATTGTATATTGTATATTATAATTATCAATGTAAAAATACATATAGTGAGATCTCTTGAAACATGAGAAAACGGGAAAATGGTTTACTAACTATTTAGTCAGTAACTGTAGCTACGAATTTGACAGATTTACAATACCCGAAAACAACCAGAGTGGTGTCGTTTAGTTTTCAACAAATTCCTCAATGAAAATTAAACCTCCTAGTTGGTCATTGAGTTACATAGTTGGTCGTCGTGCTTGCTAATCAAAATACCTGTCAAGTAGGCGGGCAGTGACGCAGTTAGCACTGTGTCCCAGACGTTACGTATGTAAAGGCTGGCTCTGCGAGACTATGAACGTAGAAACATATTGCATAGCTAGAAACATTTTGTAAGGGCCATGTTCAGGATGTTTAGCTCTTCAATTTCAGTAATAACTTTAATGAATTTAAAGGCAGGTTATTCACACATTGAAACTTATTGAGAGGCAAAGCATAGTACTACGGCTTTGATGTTGTGAGCGGTGTTCGCCACTTTATCTTCTTATTTACGGAGGAGCCAGGGCTGTATAGAAGTAACAAAGAACGACAAGATAGCGAAATGTGAGGAGATATTTGGTGAATCTGACAAAACATGTATTAGCAGACATCCAAACTCTCCTTGAAGTTCCAGGATTCTCCCGCATTATAACAGCGGCTCCTTGTCCCTGATGCCCTCAAATTGTCTACAGTACAATATCCCATAAAAGCTAGCAAGACTGGGGCAAGTGTACAACCAATGGTTATTTCTCTGCTAAAGCGAGTGACAGACGAGGAGAAAGAGTGACACAGCGCATGTTTGGATTGGTCGTTACAACAGTGCAGGTTATCTCTCTACACTGTTTGCAGTGGTGACTTCTCAAAACTGACCACAGTGGGTTAAAATGACTGGAAAAGACTTGTTGAGGTTTCATGATTCGTCCATTAGCGCTAGCTGCTGCGTATTGATGTCTAGGTCAGAGCCTGAGGTCACTAACTGGCGGACCTCGAATCGGGTTCGGACCCAGCTGCAGTCTTATCCAGACCTATAACAGATCATTTTAGAAGTTTGACGCAGTGTTTCGATTTTAACCGGTGCATCCTTCACAGCACAGCACTCGTTTACTCAGATCATTTGGTTAATTTGAATCAGCGTCCCTGGCTGTAAACAGGTAAACAATTGAAAGAAATCCATCTTAGACAAGTACTGTAAGGGTGTTGCCCAGTTGGATCTACATTACATTTGGTTAGCTCACCAAGATCGCACTTGTAACACAGAGATCTCCGGTTCAAATACCGACCTTTACAACATTTCAACCATTTAGTACCATTTAGTAAGAATGAACTTGAAGTTTACAGAGTAGGCCTGCATAGGTTATGGCTACTTATGTTACATGGAAAAAAAGGTAGGTTTTAAGAAGGGATTTAAAAACAAACAGTGAAGAAGCCTGTCTAATGGGCAGAGGTAAATCATTTCAATGTGTAGCAGATGCGGTGCTGTGCAGAGTTTTACAACCGGATTGGTAAACTTTGAGAATGTTGTGCTCTTCCAAAACGCCTTTAATTGACTGTAAACTATCTTTTCAATGATTTTAGACAAAAAAGGTAGTTTGGAGATTGGCCTGAAATGAGCTAGATCTGCAGGTCCAGTACAGGTTTTTTAATTAGAGGTTGGACTACTGCATGTTTAAAATGGTCTGGGACCACACATGAGGAAAGGCTATTATTTACAACTGCAAGAACAGTTGGACCTATAGTGGGGAAAACATCCTTAGAAAGTCAAGGAGGGACTACATCATTTGAAGAACCTGAGGGCTTCAAATGACCAACACTCTTTTGTAAAGCACACAGTTACTGGTTCAAACACAGCAGCTATCAAACGCAGCAGAGAGGTCAGATACTGGGTGATCATAAGCACAAGGTGAGATGTGAGCCCTATATAAGTGACTTCATCAGTAAAACAGTTAGGACATTGTTTATTTAAATATTAATTTAATGAGACAATTATAACAGTTTACAGTGACAAAATATTGGGGAAGTAACATATCTGCTATGTATGCCGTTCTGTGCAGGTCTGTACTCATTAATTAATAACAAGCTCATTAGCATCATTCAACAGTAACAGAAACAGCTGCTAGACATGTTCTATAGGGACCAGGTGTAGCCTAATCCTGACAGTAAGGACACTCTCTGCATTCCCAAGGCTGTGGGTAAAAAGTAACGCAACACTGGGTGTTAAAATAACCAATTTCACTTCTAACTGGGTAGGAAGTCAACCAGATGAAACTTCTAAACTTGAAAAGTGTGCAGAACCATTCAAAAACTGCAAGGTAGCATTGAATTTCTAAGACAAGGTAGACACAGAATCCTATAGCAAAAGTATTGTATTATCTGAGGTGCAGGGAACATTTTGAGCAAATATCATTCAGGGCCATTTGATGCCATTGTATTTAGTGAATGTCTAAAACATCTCTCACTGAAAGAGAATGTTGACCACATCACAGTATTACTTTGATTGAAGTGGACAAATAGTTTAGACTAATGCCCAACTGTTTTTACTTTAAATGTAACTTTTAATGGCATGATAGCCATCACTCCAGCACATCGTGCATGGACATGGCCAAATACACAGTGTATTAGTCCCTTGCTACTGGAAAGCTAAAAGCAAGGGCTACCCTTAGCTTGGTGATGCTAAAATAACCTCCTTAGAGGTTATTATTCTCCATTACATCCCTTTAGGCATCCAGCTGTCTTAGACAGTTGTGGCTGTGCTTTTAAGGTATAGTCAGCGGTTGTAAGATAATACACTCCAAATCTGTGAATATCTACTTAGGGTTGCTAGCTGCCCTTTCTGTGGGTGCACTGAAAATGTATCTGGTGCTTCTTCACAGCTCTGGCTCTGCAAAATTATAACACAAATATAGTGGTGCAGACCACACCACACAACAATTTCTTACAGTGCATTTCCAATGTGTGGGGCGGCGCTTTTTAAGGAGCACCCTATGGCATTGAAGGGAGAGGTGGTTTTCTTTTGATCAAATTCAAATATCGACAAACATTCTCCAAAATGACGGACTATACCTTTAACTGTGATGGCCGACTGCTGACCACCTACATATAGCACCAGACGCCTGCTAGCATGTAGGCCAATGTGTAATGTCACAGCAAAAATGGGCGCATACCACGCAGATATACAGCACTCCCTTTACAGTGGTGCAACCAATGAGGCAAGATGATTGGATGTTTGCTAATGAACCGGCATCGTCCTCAAGCGAACCCTCTCTGTGAATCCACCTTTTATGGCTCTGCCGTCGCTACCAGACCAGCCGCTGCTGACTTCTAAAGAGTCTTTCATTTTTACCATCGCTCACCCACTGCCGGGTTTCCAGCATGCTTCCATCACAGATCACTTCGGTTCACAAAGCAGAGCGGCCCGGCGAGACAAACATATTCGAACGGCAACTCGCCAGATTCTTCTGGGTCATGAAGCATTGGGCAAGAAGGAGCATCTGTAATCAGACATGTTGCCAAATGCCTAAGTGAAGTAGGCATAGTCCGACAAACAAATAAATGGTTGACAACGTTATGAATTGAATTCAAATAAGATAAAGCACAACTTTGGCAAATGTCCACTGTGTGCTAATGTGGAGATATCCTCAAGTTTTGATGTGCCCATGTCATGACTGTCCTATGATATGTCCTTATTTACTACTGTACATCCTAATTTCCTTATGGTACCATGTCCTTGTTTCCTAAAGCCTAATGTCCGCATCGTCCTATGTCCTTCATTCCTGCGTCCTAATGTCCCCGTACTAATTCCCTGCATCCTAAATTCCTTATGGTCCAATGTCCTTATCTTCTCCATATTTATGGATTAGTTGTGTTTCTAGAACAAAGTGAATCCCTGCCATGTCTTTTTAAATACTCGTTCATGAATCACTCTCAAGGGGAGACAGAAAATATCTAAATGAACAGGAGGGAATGAATAGATCAAACAACAATATAGGCCTGAGCTAACAGGGCCTCTGAATGTAAATAGCTTTGCATAATTATTCCACGCCTTTATTACATTCACATTTTTTTTAGCTGACAAAGCAGGTAGGTTATAAAATGCAATAGATGTTACTGTTATTTTGATGGCAGTGTTATGAATTATTGATGTGGTAATAGGATATGTGTGGTGGCTCCTTGTTATGGTCTTCAATAGACTTTTCTTTGGCCAGGGAGTGTACATTTATGCTGTTTGTTCAGATGCTGTGTGGATATTAAGTCTTTATTTGACTCCTAAGACATTTTTCCTGTTTACTTTCTATTGGATGTGACGAGATCCTTTCAGATGTTTAAAATGCAGACGGAACAAACAAACAAGTCACTCTTCAACTACCTCTCCCTTTCTGTTCTACTGTATTCTCTCTTTCTGCTCTTTACCGCCCCCCGCCTCGCTCCCCTCCCTCATTGTCCTCATCGCCACTCACAAGAAAGCTGAGTTATTCTGCGGAACGGAGCGGAACGAAACGTTCCCTGGAACGTGAGCGGCAGTTCACCAGCGGCGTTCCCTCTCGCAGCGTGTGGTTTGCCACCACAGCAGCACAGCACCGCGTGTCTCTGCATGCCCCACAGACGCAGTAGACTCACACACACACCAAGTAGAGGACACACACATGCACCAAAACCCCATCACTCAATTGTAGAAGCAAGGCATGCACTCCAGTTCAATTTGGAAAATGATACTATTTCAACAAACATAAGAAATACTATTTTACAAACTAGAATATCCCTGCACTGAAGAGCACCAGAAGTATACTTTTCTGATACCCAAGCAGCACTCTTCGCACACTGCTTTTTGTATTGAAAATACAACATATTTTAGTTTGAAAGACAAGAGCGCACGCCTGTACTACAGCTGAGTGCCGAGTGCCCATGTGCACTTTCATGGAAGAAAACTGAATCGAGGAGCGCTTCTTTAACTGTGACGGGAGGTAGACATTTTGTCTTTGTCCCAAAGTGGTATGTTTGAACAGTAGAGCCATTGGAAGAATAATGAAAAAGTTTAATTAAAACAAATCTTCTGATTAAATGTATTAGAAAAAAGAAGACAAAAAAGCACACAATCTGTGGTCGGTCCAGCTGTGAATGAGGGGGGGCAGCTTGATGATTAGAATAGATTACTCTGTCTCTCTCTCCCCCCCCACAACTTCCCCATGGGAGATGCACGTATTACTGAGAACTTCCTGCAGTAAAAGCTCATGATTAAATGGAAAGAAAGGCAGAAGAGGGAGTGAATGAAGACAGATGGAAGAAGAGAAAGCTGGACACATCTGTTCTCTTCCCTTCTACCAATGTGAGGCAGCTAAGTAAGTAGTACGTAAGATGGTGTTGTGTGCTTTTAGCATTCACACAGCCACCCTGGATGGTGGACCAATCAGCGACCACCAGGGGGTGGCTAAATGCAATGATGTTGAAGCATTGAAGTCAAGTGTTCAAAATGGTGGTAGAGCTAAATTAAGTGACAAACAGACAAACAGCCACGCTGATTTGTTAAAGGCTGTCCAACAGTTTCAAAATTAACCAGAGGTCTAGGCATAGTAGTGACTGCAAATGGAGCGTGTCCAGACTGGGAATGTGCGTGATTAAACGGTTAAATGCTGGGCTATATATACATACTGTACTATACATTCTGTATATTCTGTATATACTGTCACAATCACAGTATATACAGAACCTTATGCTGGCCTTACACCTAACAATCTTCCAGCAATTTCACTGTTGCAGACAAATTTCCAATTTCATAATAAAATCTCGAGAGTCTCGCAGGAGTTGTAGCATGCTCCCGTCAACTCGATCGTTAAGTGTAAGGTGTTCAGCTCAGTCTTAATTCAGTATTTTACTTGTTTTGATGTTCCGACAAAATCAAACATGTTTAATATCATCTTAAGTCTTTAGTCTTGCCTCATGCAAATAGTGAAGTAGGAGGGGTCCGGTTTGTTTTGAAAAGTGCTGGAGGATGCGATAGGCCTAATATGGGAAAACACCTCATGTGTACTCAGGGATGGGCAATATTAATGATACGTATATTTGAATTACGTATTTGATAGGGTTGTTGAAAATGCCATCATATTTTGTATCAAAATAATTTTGTGTTTTGTAGTTTAAAAATACTATAAAATACTTTCCGTGAGACATTTACTTGGTGCAGCCTCTCTTTGGTAGCCTGATGTAACCAGACCCAAAATTAACTTGGAGAACAGGGTATGGACATGCTCCATTTGCAGTCACTGCATCCTACTATGCCTAGACCTTTGGCTAATTTTGATACGCATGGACAGCCTTTAAACAATCAGCGTTGTTACAACTGTTTGTATTGCTTCATACATAGCTCTACCACCATTTTGAACATCTGATTTCAATGCATAGCTTAAGCATCATTACATTTAGCCACCCCCACTGGTCGCTGATTGGTCCACCATCCTGGGTGGCTGTGTGAATGCTTAAGCACACAACAATATCCTAGCCTTTGTAATGTGTTTCCGATGTATGGGGCGCTGCTTCTAAGGGAGCAGCATATGGCATTGAAGGGAGAGGTGTTTTTGTTTTGATCAAGCTCAAGTAGCTTTCTCCATAATGACAGATTATATACCTTTATCTAACTGAGTCAGTTTACAGGTGAAGGGTTAAGGCTATAGATCAAATTGTCCAACTGATGTTTGTGAACTGATTTCATACCCTATTGGAAAAGTATTTTTTATTTATTTTTAAAATAGAATACAGTAGTTTATTTGACACATTGCGTGGCTGCTGTATTTTGTAGTTTATTTTGATACACTTCTAATTAGGGTATTTTATTTAAAAATAAATTTTGATGTATTTTTTGCCCATCCCTGTGTGTACACATGACTCCGTGTAAAGGGTATAGTTAAATGTAACAAATCCATAGAAGCCTACCTATCAGCATAAGTCCAAAATGCTTCCTTCATGAAAGTCAATCAAGATATGATCACAATACCCTTCCCTACATAGCCTACAACTACGGTATAAAAAAAAAAGAAAAACCTCCGTTGTGAACACTGCTGCACAGCAAAGTGCGAAGCCACATTTTTTTTTTTTTATGAGACGGTAGTCAGAATGAGTGAATACAAGCTCAAAACTGGCGTCACATATATATACCTAGTATTAAAATAATGGCTCAAGCATTTGGACAAATAGCCTATTGTGACTTTTTTTTTAACAGAAGAGGATATGTCAGTGTAGGCCTACACACAAAAACAGGACATTATCAAAGGGATGTTTCTGAAGTTAAAAACCAGTTTAACATATAGACTGTGTATTATTAGGCTATTGTTATTTTTAGTTGGACTTAATGATTCCTTTATGAGATAAAGTGCATGGATCTGGTAGCAGACTAAAATTCCTGTGGCTAACGACACAATTGTCTTTAGATGTGAGAGGGTGTCTGACTTTTAAAAGTCTTTCTAGAGTCTTTTCAAAGTATTCTAGTGTATGGTCAGTGTGAAAGGGCTTTAGTCTTAGACTATAGTCTTTTTGAAGTCTTTCTAGAATATTTTATGTGTAAGGTCAGCATTAGCGGTCAAAGTTTCGATATTCATTGGCTGTTAGCATTATCACTCAGAAATCTGTATCCATAATTCCAGTGCAATGCTAGTGCAGTGCTTTATTTACTAATTTCATCTTTTCCATTTTTTTTAAGCAGTAACTGTAGCCTATTTATTTAGCAGACGTACAAGACCTGCAGCAAGAGTCGTGTCGCTAAGTGTAACAAAAAAATCCTCAGTGTAAGTTTAACGTCCAATTTGGTCATTATGTAATTGGTCGTCGTTCATGTCAATGAAAATATCTCACCTGTCAAGTAGGCGGATCTAGACGCAGTTAGCCAGCGCTGTGTCCCAAAGTTTACCAAAGTAAAGGCTGGCTCTGCGAGACTATTACACAATTTACGCACCCTGTGTCCCAGGCTTTAAGTCTAGGCAAGTAAACACTGCCTTTGCATGACTAGCCTTAAATAAAACTTATCCTTCCGCACTTAATAACTCATGAAATTATATTGTGATTTAAAGAATAGTGGCTTTGTGTACAAAAATGCTATTGCACCATAAAACATCTGCACAGAGAAACACGGAGAAACGCTAATTTAGCCCTTTATATCTCAGTGCAGCGATGTGCCCCATGCTGGTTACAGAGAAAACCCAGTCTGTCAAAGATGTACAGAGCCTCCCCGAGATCAGTATAGCACACACACTTAAACACAAAAGAACGCTGAGCAGAATAGATGCAGGGAAAAGGAGTCTTTGTGACCGCTGTAAATAATGCCACCTGTGAGTAATTATTTGCAACCATTAACATTGGCCAGTAGAAACAAACATTATATAGCTTCAGGCCACAGCCTCATATTCAGGGGCAGTTCAGTTGACATCTAGTTCTGTTCCATTACTGTGGCCCTGCTGAGTAACCAAGATAACTTCTGAACATCTGAACTAGCCTGCTCCCTACCAGCCTAACTGTCAATCTTAATATAGCTGTTTTACAAATAATGGCCAACAGGCAAAAACAGGATCCCAAAGACTATTCTGTGTCTTTCTGCAGTTGCATCACCTTTGTCATGTTCATGTCCCAAGACCTAAGTCCAGACTTTGGTTAATCTGTTGATGTCTTTTTGTGACATATTGCCAGTGATCAATCAATGTTCGACAATAGTCTAATCAGAGCTTTTGAACCACCTTGTGCATGTGCAAAATACTCACTTGGCTGAGCCTGGCTTGAATATTATTGAACATTTTTGAGCCTCAAATACATTTGTGGAATGCATTTAGCCTTAACTGTAAGATAACGTTTATTCAAGCTAGGCTATTTTATTTTAGCCTTGATATTCTGAGCTTGCTATTTGGAATATCCCCAGTCTAATTTAGCAATGTAGTCCCATTGAGCCCCCTTGTATTTGAGAGGGTGTTATCTACAAACTACCATACTTGGTCAACAACCCATACATTCGCCTAGCTAACAACTACCAGTCCTATGCACACACCTCTTTTTCTTTACGATAAAGCTGGCTTGCTATTATAATGTATGGACTTTTTAACATGAGCATGTTTTTGAACCGTGTGATGAAAGAATGTTGTCTTGTGATGAAAATGAAGACAAGAGGGGATTGCATCCTTTAGCCTTAATGTAAACTAAAACATGCTACTCCATCATTGAGATGAACAGGATTATTTAGAAAAATAAAGGCGGTAATTCTTTTTTGGGAATCAGCTGAAGTGGCAATATTGTATATTGAAGAGGAACAGATCAGTGTGAAATTGTTTTCGGGATGTAAATTAGTGGTTAAACATACATAGCATAGCACAATGTCTGAGTCAGTTAATTTGAATAAAATGACGTTCCAATATCCTCAACACCATAAACACTTCCATAATGGAATAGTAAACATATTGAACTTAAGACTATGAAACTGAGAGCAACCAAGAAACAAACACACTGCATGTTTGCATTATGAGTCGAGCTAGGTTTGGCCACAGGTGAGGAAAGGGCTGCTATCGTCACTATGGCTCAGCATGTCTTATAGAATTACAGTAGACAAGCTAAATAATAAATTAGTTAATTTTTTAGCTTGCCATGATACTAAACTGCTGTTAGCTGTCTGACACTAATTGTAGGCTCCCTCTGACACTATAATCCTGTTTAGCTACTTGTTTGTTTGGTCTTGGCAAGTGACTCTACTCTTGTTTTGACATGGCTGCATAAGATATTAAAAATATTGTATATCACCCTCACATTTACTCACATAGTGGTGGGAATTGTAAACTCAAAACAAATGTTTTCAGTAAATGTTTCACTTTTATAAGATTATGAAATATCACAAATAATCTTTGTCTGCTTTTTAAGGTTTAACACCAAAGGCTATACTCCACACCAAGGTTGAGAACCAAACAGCTTTTCTCTATAAGGGCTGCCAGTAAACTATTTGATGGGATTGAAATTGGTGACTTGAGAGAGGTTAGGAGTATTTTCTCACTGCTAATGTCATCACACTGGCCCTTAGTCCCAAAGGGCAAAGCAGAGAGAAAAGTAACAATACAACCATCAAACACGCCCCTTTTGAAAAGTGACAGGTGCCCCGCCCCTAATCCCG
>JAODUK010078488.1:0-15687 GCA_027564635.1 Typhlichthys eigenmanni | reverse complement strand
GAGACCACTTTGCCTTGGGAGACCCTACCAGGAGCACTAGGCTCCAGACAACACAGCCCTCAGGTTCACAGGGGCACGATAAGGTGATGGTTCCCGGAGAGGAAAGATCACCTTATTGTGGTATTCACAAAATATCCTATGGAGTTATTTGTTTGCTGTAATTTTTTACAATTATACAATATCATCATTCAGGATGTTCACAGACCGATGATGCCATCGGTCAGGACGGAAACTACATTGCTCTTCTTAAATCTGAGGTTCGACTTTTGACCCAACCTTAGAGTAGACTTTACCAGGGAGGCTGAGAAGTGTGATACCCCTATTAATGGCACACACTCTCTGGTCCCCTTTTTTGAAAATGTAAACCAGCAGCCCAGTCTTCCACTCTTTGGGCACTGTCCCAGACTTCCACGCAATGTTAAAGAGGCGTGTCATCCAAGACATCCCCTTCACATCAAGAGCTTTCAGCATTTCTGGACAGATCTCATCAATCCCCGGGGCTCTGCCCCAGCGTAGTTGTTTGACCTCCACCACGGTAATTGATGATAATCCCCCATCCCCCATCCGGCTCCAGCTCTGCCTCTACCATATAGTGGTAGAGGTGTGTTTGTTGGATTCAGGAGTTCCTCAAAGTGTTCCTTCCATCACCCAATTACCTCCTCAGTTGAGGTCAACAGCGTCCCATCCTTGCTGTACACAGCTTGGATGGTTCCCCATATTCCCCTCCTGTCGTGGCAGACGGTTTTCCAGAAACACCTTGGTGCCGACCAAGTGTCCTTCTCCATGTCTTCTCCAAACTTCTCTCACACCCGTTGTTTTGCCTCTTTCCCTGTAGAGCCTTCAGCCCTTTGGGCCTTTCGGTGCTTTTCTACCGCCTCCGGAGTCCTCTGGACTCCTTCTTCAGTTGGACGACTTTCCTGAACACCGGTGTCCAACACAATGTTCGAGGGTTACCGCCCCTTGAGACCACAGCTTTCTGCTGCCGATTCAGCAGTGGAAGCTTTGAACGTTGCCCACTTAGGTTCAATGTCCCCAACCTCCACAGGGATGCCAGAGAAGCTCCACAGGAGGTGAGAGTTGAAGATCTAACGGGCCTCCCTCCTCCAGACGTTCCCAGTTCACCCGCACTACCCATTTGGGCTTACCAGGTCTGTCCAGATTCTTCCCCCACCCCTTGTCCCAACTCACAACCAGATGGTGATCAGTTGACAGCTCTGCCGCCCTCTTCAGTGTCCAAAACATGCAACCTCAGATCAGATGATTTGGTCACAAAATCGACAAAATCTTAATAGATATTATATAATATTGAATATTTATATATATTTGCCAATAATTTTAGATTAAAATAAAATTATGTACTTGCAGTACTTTCTTCTGCCACCAGGTGGGGCACTGCCCCACTAGCCCATAGTTAAGCCACGCCCCTGGACATATATTAGGTATCAGTATCAGTAGTCGCACATCATTTGACCAGACAGTTCAGACTGAGAGGCATCTGCATAATATATCCGATTTGAATCACATTTCAAACCGCCTCTAAATGTGGAGTTAATATGGTTTTCGTCTGTTCAGACTTGCACAAACCAATATGGATACAATCTAGATATGCAATAAAAAACTATTCGGATTTGGGATAGCAGTGTGAACAAAGTAGTAGTCTGTTCATGTCAGCTGACAACACGAGAGACAAGAGTTTTACTGTGTGTGTGTTACATATTTTTCTTGCACTTGCAACATACTGTGCATGTACAATATGTTTACTGTGACTTTCTGTGCATCATGGGTCCACACATATAGCACTTGCTACTGGCCACCACCTCGAATTATGAAAATATTTAGATCAGGAATTTTATGTCTGTCTGTCACTCACTCACTTACACCTTCTAGCTGGCCAAGGTAAGAAATTCAGACATATAACATATGCACCAGCATCTCACACTAACTTCATGTTCTGCATATGGTTGTTCTGAGGATCGGGCTGAAGGAGCACCAGCAATTATATTAGCCATGGGTCCAGCGGAACAGGACACCGCGTGTGTAATATAGATGTGTAGGGGAAGTGTGCAGTGCCAGGCCATCTAAAATGTTCTAATATTAATGTTCTTCACAGAAAATAATCCAAGGCCAAGAAGCCTGAGATTTAAATTATTATAAATCATACCATGTATCATTTGGTGAACATTGAAAACATGTCCCACAGACCCGAACACTATACAGGGTTAAACTAATTAACTGCTGCTTTTCTGCTTTGCTCATTCTCGTCGGGCTTGGTGTAAAAGGGCCTTAAGAGATCTCCAGATTCCTTAGTAAATGTTGGTTACAGCAGCTTTGGGAATATATTATAGAATGAAACTTTTAGTTAGGAACTTTTGTGTGATTTACTGTAGGAGTAGTCTTAGTGGTAAGACAAAATGCTTTGTGAAGTTTTATATTCTCAGTGGTAATCTAGACAACAAATTTAAAAATGAAGTGATAGCAACACACGCACACACACACACATTCACAGATACAATGTATAAAATGTCAAATATAAAGTATGTTGTTTATTGCATACTGGGCACTGGGGAAAACCTTTGTTAAATGTTTTTGCAAAAAATCAGCAATTTGCTTATCAGAAAAGAACAATCTTTCTACATAATATAAAACGGTTATTAAAATTGTACTTGCTACTGTACTATTTCGCAGGTGAGGAACTATGTTCTATAACAATGGCTACAGTTTACATTAAGGAAAACAGTGGCTACTGTGATAGGCCATTTTGCGTGGAAGCATTTCATGAGGCACTACTGTAGCAATGCTAATTTCCAGGAGACCATATGGGTGGGTTGACAGCCCTGTTGGTAGGTGACTGGAGCTGAGGAAGCATGAGAGGTCAACTGAGACCGACTGTGTCATCATCACCAACACTCATCTAGTTATTGTTGTTAGTTTTGTTTCTCACCATTTATTAAGTTGCTTAGCAGATGGACAATAATCTGGGCCATGATTACCGATGCTAGCGATTTGCTCGTAACTCATACTTGCTCATACTTGCTCATACTTGCCATTGTGTTCATCTGGGAGGGGAGTATGGGACAAAGAACTTCAACCTTACTGTGCTCTCATTTGTATTTGGACAGTTTGTTCTTCGTAGTATAACCTGTATATTACCAGACTATGAACCTACAGTAGAGACAAATAATGTGCTTTGAGTTTCTTGTGATGGCAGCCATTTGTCCACAATGGGGTTTAGAGCCCTCAGTCACTCTACTCCCCACCTCTGGGGGAACTCCATTCCCATTTTACATTTTTTTTTTAAAACACATATCTTTAAACTGGCATATTCAACATGATCACTGCTCATCTGGACACAGCAATCTTCTTTTTCTTAATTGATTTTATTAACTTTCATGACTTTTATGTATATTGTTTTTTATTTTATTATTCTCACATTGTTATTTACTTTTGTTTTGTAAGGTGACCTTGGGTGCTTTGCCTATACATAAAATGTATATTATTATTATTATTATTATTATTATTTATAACCATACGTACATGTGTGTCAATTGTGTTTATTTGGAAATGTTTGAAGACATTTTGCACCGCTTATTCGTGGCACGTCACCCATACGGTGCGATCGACAGTGTTTACTTGTGGAAGTGACATTTGCAACTTTGTTTAATTCAGTCAGATACTGGCTATTGGGCTGACCTTTCACTGGCTTTCCTGGTAGGGGTGCAGTAAGCCTAGGAGACTTGCCAGCTTTATTGGCATTCAATAATCCCACAGGGCAGTATTGATGAGGTTGCTGTCTGCTATGAAATGAATTGGCCTAGGAGCAGCAACGATTGCAGTTTATTTTCTTTTTTTTTAACATATATTTATGAAATCAAGATTGAGTTTTAGAATAACAGTGGGTTTGTTTATTTGTAAGGACTATTAAACTTAATTGCCCCCTAGAGTGTGAATCTTTGTACTCCATGCCCTTTCACATGTAAGCACTTGGTCACTAATATGTGATCAGCTGTTACATACTGTATCGACTCGTCGTAATGTCGTATTAAACACCACAATAACAACGACGTACCTTCGATGGTTTCATTATACAAGAACCGGTTACTGTAGGCTGTAACCATGCCAGGCACAGCACATGCTCAATGACCGCTTTGCCGTTCTCGTTCCCAGGTGCCAGAGAGCGAGGTCTGACTCACTCTCGATAACCCTTTGACCCAGGACCAGCCCCCCTTCGCCTGCTCACCAACCATGTGGTTGCCCCCACCCCTAAATCACAGGGGCATTCCTCTGGTTGGCAGGCCGCAGGTAAGAGGCAGGTCCCCACAACGTGTGTAACCCCTAAACACATCCGCCATGCAACACTAACCCAAAAACACAGAAGCGTTACAGTACAATGCATAGCTATAAATGCATGTGATTCTGTTTTGATTCAGTGACATCGCTTGGGGCTTTTCACCCACCAAACAGAGCAGCAAAAAGCAAAACACTTCTCACAGAAAACAGCCTGTTCCCGCAGATGGGACAAAATAGCAATAATGTATTAAGATGGTTTATATATTTGATTGTTTGCTATGCATTTTTCAAGAGCGTACAGAGTGGCTTCAATAGTTTATTCTCACCAAACCACCCAAGCCAAACTGCTGAGTTTGTCGTTGACTGATGCTCCACAGCTATGTCTGGTGTGTGTCCGTGTGGGTTTGTTTGGAGACACGTGAGGGCCACATGGAAGTCATTTAACCCTCACTATCATGCTACCTGTCCATCAGAAGACCTGTGACCAAGAAACAGTGATGGATGAAAGGAAAGCGTTTGTGTGTGTGTGTGTGTGTCGGCCCAGGCTGACGGATAGTTATTTGGTGCCTCTTTCTGATTCCCCTTGCACTAAAGCAAAAGCTGCTTCTCCATTGATCTAACTAGATTTTAGACCTGGATGCTATCAAATGTGTTTGAGGGTACAAGTGAGCGCCTCAGATAAAATATGATTTCCAGGCAAGCTAGTGAGAAAGTCCACGTCCCTCTTGGGGCTGGAGTAGGGTCAACAATTGCATTGTTTTTTATCGTTGCCTCTGTTTTCAGTAACATAAATAGAGAGTTTATATATGAACACAGGAATGCATTGTGAATTCAAAGGCAGGGGTGATTTGATCTCGTGGCCCAGAGCTGCTATACTGCAGTGGGATTTGTGATATTTGCTAGGGAGGAAAACTGATTATGCTGCAGACAAATGGAAGTTGCTACCGAAGACGCACTTTTTAAAATAGGAGCTGCGTGCTCCCATATTTCAGTGGTCATCATTTAAAAAGCGACAAGAAGACAAACCAGCGTTCTGTGTGAGCTGTGTATTCGTAAAGGTAGACACTGTAAAGGTGGATATGCATGTTTGGCCGCCACCATCTCATAATCTTCCCAATAATTAGATCTAACGGGAAAATCCTGAATTATGATGCATTGCCTCAATTCATCACTTTTGGAATGAAAATCACTGCAATTAGATTAACTCTATTTACACATGCAGCCACGCACTATATTGCTAATATTAAGATATCATATATCATTGGCATTCTGTGGTTTAATACTGCAGGTCAGTCCAACTAATCCATGGGCTGAGATGGGCTGTCTGTAATGGAATGGCTTTGAATGAAACAGAAGGGATTTATCTCTACTGCAAAGGCTGACTCTCCACGTGCAGAGATGTCTGAGTGGCCTGCTTAGTAATGTTGAGCATATAGCATTGTGCTTTACACAGCCTTCGCTGTGATATACACTTGTTTAGATCTAACGGAGCAGATTCTGCTGAACGGAGGTGAAATATACGGTCCGCGAAATACTATTTACACCTTCCCTGAAGCCAGAAACACACGTGTACACACATACACAGACACACACACGCATGTATCATCAGCTACTACCAACAGATCTCCAGTAAACCGGGAACTCTATCAGTACAGATGGCGTTGTTGTGGTTCACTTGGCAGACGGAGCCATCTCCGGGCTCGCACAGCGCTATAGGGCTTTCATTACAAATCACATGCAGACGAATAAAGAAAATGTCTCGCGGAGATAAAGAGGAGGGGGGTTGATTTCTGCACAGGTGATTTCTCACTGTTGGGGGCAGTTGGCAACCAAAAAAATAAATAAATATATATATATATATATATAATAAAAATGAATAAAATAAAACTGAAAAGGTGAATTTCACAAGGCTTCACGAAGCCCGTTGCCCTTTCTCCTTTGATGTCAGTTCCCTGCCCCCAGGGTGCAATAACATTTATTACAGCTATCCTCAGTTTATGAGGCTACCCAGCACACCCAACCCTCACTCCCTCGAGCCCCCGCTAAGTGTTATTGAAAACACCCAGGCCCGCCATACATCATACCTTAGCAGCGCGCTATACGCTACCTGCTAGCGAGCTAATCGCTACCAGCTCATAGCATGTGGGTTACATCGGAATAGTTCCACTAATGTAATTTCTGCTCGAGAATGGTCTGAACAAAGTCCCATTTGTCTTTGTAGCCTGTTGACTCAAAGTGGAATCTCCTCTTTCTCATTGGTTTCTGTCGTCTAATGAGGGAAAATAAATAAGAGATGGAAATTAAAGTTTTGCCAGAGAGTGGCTTTGTGGGGGGAGGAAAGGGAATATGAGTTTGGCTTAGTTTATTACTGCTTGCAGGATGGAGGGCAGACTTCCAGAGAGGAGACTGTGCGGGGGAGGGGTATACAACAGCCCACAGTAGGGTTAGTGGATTTTGGATTAAAATGTGAAGCTGCAGTCAATAGCTTTGAGGTAGAGAAGTGAGAACCCCCCTCCCAAGAGACAGTGGCAGTTCACTGTGACGGAACGACACGACTGTGGGAAGGACCTGTCAAGCCTTCCGTCAAGCCTGTGCCTTCGCTGTCCTCCACCATGAGGAGAATGCACTGCGCCGACAACATGAGTGGGATTTCATGGTAATGTGGCAGATTTGGTCTCTTCTAGCTGGCCTCGACAAGACGTTCTTTAGAGCCCTGTCACCTGTAACGCTTTGGGAACCTAACGCAATGCATGCCTACTCTGCATATGACTGGCACGCTACAAGGAGGCAGAATGCATCACACTTACCGTATGTTCCGATTTGAAACTCAAAGGAAGGCAGCTGCCTTTCAAGGTATACGTTGTTGGATGTGTATGCGGCATTTGGGTTTGGTACCATTCACATTTGAACTGGAATTGTATCTGGAAATCAGTACTGACACCACCAAATGTTAACATTGTCTGTACTTTATTCTTAATGTTGTGATATCTGTCGAGGGTTCAACCTCTCTGTGCTGGCCATAGACATGATGCTAGCGTTAGCTCCATTACAGCTGCTATACGTGGAACTCGGCTTTCAGGCTGGCAAATGTTCGCTATTTGTGATGCGATATGTAACGCTGGCCACGGCAACCCGTCTAACCCGAGGAAACACCTGGCAAAACACAAAATATTTCTAAAAGATGAAGTGTGCCATTTTTGATAGCCTGAATGCCTGACTGTGTTGAACATAGAACAAGCTGAAGGGGTGATGCAATCTCACTCTCATAGTCTTGTTCACTCTGTTTCTCTCTTCTCTCATCCAGAAGGCAATCCCATAATTCCATTTGATTGACTCACATAAAAGTTAGAAAGACAACGCAGACCGACAAATGAACAAATTTATGTATATTTGGTCATATTTGCATGACATAAACCCTCATTAAATATAATATAATAAGTTCTAAAAACTGCTAGTTATAAAGGAGCAAGCTAATGAGTCAATAATCACAGATGTGTGAGAACAAGCAGACCATGGCAGTGGTCTGTGGAGGTAGGCCTACACCTTCTCCACTACCACTAAGTATACTGCTGAATAGTGAATACGGTGTGCGTCTATCAAGGGAACTGCGTTTCTGTTGTATGATTTCACGTCTGCAGTATGGTTGTGCATCTGTGTATGTGTTCAGACGGTCCCTGTGTCTACGGGCACAGCATCGGCATCACTGTGAGGACAGATGGCCCGTGTCGGTAGAGCGGGCAAGGTGCATGATGGGTTGAAATGGTTTGGGTTAATTAGCTGTCATGTGAGTAGCCCCAGGATTGCTGCTAAAGGGCTTTCATGTTCCTTGAGGGCCTAAGGGGCTACATTTGTAAGGGAGGGATCCTGGGTCCCTGCAAGGGCAGGGCAACCAACCGGAAAAGTGCCGCAGGAGCGACATTTTCATCTTAAATCACTGGTTTTATGGTCAAGCAATTATGCCAGTGCCAAACTGGATTTGCAATAGCTGTTGTTATTTACCCCCCTCCAGGAATTTCATCTTAAGTGCTTGCAATATTTAAGAACATTCGACAAACAACTACTTTCATTGTATACTGTATAGTGGAGCAATTGAATCCTGAGAAGATACTGACATCACACCCGTGTGTGTGTGTGTGTGTGTGTGTGCGTGCGCGTGTTGTATTCTGAGTGTGTGAGCACAGTTGTTCCGCCCTGACTAATGAACATTCAATGAACTTACAAACAACTAACAACATAATGAATCCAAAATCCTTTAAACAAAATGGACCTCCCCCGGGCACCTTCTTGTTCGCCCTCCCTCTAATGGGATTTCTAAAAGGCATCAATTAGCCCAGCGCAACATTAAAGCTGCTGTCAGGAGTCAGCCTGACACGTGTTCCAAGGATGACCTGGAACACGTGTCTCTGCGGTGAAACGGAACCGCTGGCACCGTGCTGAGGCCTGACGCCGTCTCCCCCCTGTCTCCCTGCAGTATGCGCCGGCACGGCGAACAAGTTGAGCACACTGTCGGACCTGGAGCAGCAATACCGCACTCTGAAGAAGTACTACGACAACTGTGAAGTCGTGATGGGCAACCTGGAGATCACCAGCATCGACCGCAGCCGCGACCTCACCTTTCTCAGAGTAAGGACTGTGACACACTGTGATAAGAGTTTATGTGCTGGAATATGGTTGAATTTGCCGTGGTTTTACACAGTTTGATATATGATTACATTGTGGAGTGCTTTTGTGTTAACAGGCATTCGATTAATTCAATTTTTATGGATTAAAGTCATAAAATCGCAAATTTCATTAATCTGAAAAGATCAACTGTAGTTAACACATGCATTTTTCTGGTACCACCTTTGTTCTGAGAGCAATGTATCAGAATTGATGAAGGCACTAAAAAGATATGTAGTTATTTCCAAATGTTATCAGATGTTCATATAACGTTATCAATATTCTTTTCCTTAAATCTTTTAAATACACAGAAAACATTACAGTGCTATAGCTAGATCACCAGCAAAACCTCAATCATTGCATCCATAGTTGACCTTGATGGCAGTAGAATGTGATATACTATCCTTTACCAATCAGCAGTGACATTAGTGTTCCCATAGTCAATGATAAGTCTCCCTATAGTCGGTGATATGCAGATAAAAGAGTGATTCTAATCAGGTGTAATCAGAATTCCTCTCCAGCTCCTCTCTAACTGAGTGCCCAACATGATTGTCTTAGTGTTCACGCCAGTCTAGTCTGAGGAACAGAATAATAGAAATCTAACTGACCGGATTCTCTGTTATTGAGGCATTGCTTTCTCCAAGAAGAGGAGGGAACTGTGAAGGGCATTGAAGATGCATTATCACTATTGTGAAATACTTTGTATTGGTGTATATATGAGGACTCTATAAAAATGTACGGTGAAGTCTGTCTGCTGTAAAACACGGTTCTTAGCAGCTAGATGCAGACAAACACAGCTCAGGTTAACCTGGTTATTGAAAAACAAGCGTGTGCTGTGTGAGATACTGGAGTGCAGGAAATCCAAACAGACAGGCAATAATTGTAGATGGAATGATATCGGGCTGGTTGAGAGGGAGACTGAACTAACTTGTATGAAACGCTTTCTCGGTGTGCGGATCCACAAGTGCACACACACACACAAGACAGCCCTCAGCCTTTGACCCGGTGCTGTAAGAGCGTGTTAATGAGAGGTCCAACCATCGTAAGGGTAAACGCTGCACTGTCATTCGTAAGAGGGAAAAGCAACCTGTAATTTAGTGAACGTTAGTGACCTCTGCTGACCTTCTGCCTCTCATGAAAATCACCCAGGAATGTGTTTGCTGTTACTCCTGGCTCCAACACTATTCATCTCCAATTGATTCCCAGTTTGTCAAGGGGCTGGGGGCTGACTATATGAATGGGCTTGTGTTATTGTGGGGATGAACCAACCCTAGGTGAAACTTCCCTGAGAAGATGCATTTCTGCAGAATTTCCATGCAAACCACATTTCCCAGCATATGTGTTTTTTTTTCTCCCTCTCTCTCTTAACATTTCACTTTGTTTTCTTACTTTGTGTGTAAAACATTCTCACAGGGAATACTTAAAAGTTAGAGTGGCTCACTGATTTGATTTCCTCAGGCAAAAAGTCAAAAAGCAACAATATTCTTCTACGTGTAAACAATGCTCAGTGGTTGTTTATATCAATAGTCCACATGGACAAGAAACAAATTAAGTTAAAATCTGCATAAAACAAAATGAGAGGCATTATCCGTTCTCTGCTCTGACGAACAATACTGACAACAATGTTGTCTTACCCCCCATGATGCAAAACAAAATGTGAGTCTTACCCTTGAACCCCCGCAGTGTTAATACTGTACACCCTATGGACTCTGAAGGAGATATACTGTAGAGGGAGTCAGACAGAGACACGGAGAAATGCAGAGGCAATACAAATGAGTGTGATTATTTATTTATATCCATGTACTGGTACTTTAGGAGTACCTTGTATAAACTACATGTTTGTTTCCCTTTACTGTTTCAATAGCTAGTCATATTAAAGTTTATAAATCACTAAATGTACGCACACACACACATCTAATTATATACATTCATGGATATCACTATTAAGTTGGTTTAATGACTATATAGGTAGCCACGCTTGAATTCAACATCATCACACACATGCTCTGCGTGCGAATGTAAAAGTGAGCCTGGGTTCTGCAAGCCAGGCTAGCATAAAGATACAGTAAGTGATTAATACACTGTTTCAAATTGACCAAATATATCCTCGCAGCCTGATAGCTTACTTGGTACTTCTATACAGCCCTGTCTCAGCAAATAGCAACACAATTTAAGTGGTGCAGATCGCACACAACAAAAGCCTTTGCAATGCGTTTCCAATGAGTTCTGAGGGAGCACTCTACAGTACTCTGTTTTGACTTGAGGAGACTTTAGCAAGTGTTCTCGAGCTTGACTTACTTTGCCTTTTCAAAGGGGCGCTTACATGCGAACTTGACACACTTGAAAGCAAACTCGTTGAAAATGCTCATGTTCAGCATGTTGCAATTAATGGTTACTTTGTTTAGTTTACTCTAGTTCCAACCCAGCAGAACAACAACATGCTACCCTACATGGCTTATTTTATTTGGCTCCCTGTGACAGTAGCATGCCAGGTACCATGCACCACCCCATGCCTGACAATTAACAAGGGTTAATTAAACATGCTAATTAGGAGCGCCAAGTGGCAAGGGAGCGACGAGAAAGGTGTTCATTTTCTGTGGATGATATTATTATTATTTGAAAACATATTAGCATGGCTTTTGCCAAGGGGAGAGGAAAGCTTCACCTTGAGGTGAAGAGGAACGGGGGCAGGCACGAATAAAACGGCGTCGTGTCTCAAGGGTGGGTAGGTTGGATTGACGGGGGAGGAGGTGGGTGGTGATTGAAACTGATGCTTTTGCTCCGGTTATTTCTTTTTTGGAAAGATAGCCCCGAGATTGATGGCCGCCTCCTGAAGCCCATGCGAAAAAACAGCTTTAGCAGTAAATAGAGTCCATCTTCCAAACTGCCTTCACAGCAGATGAATTGAGGCTCTTGCGGTGATTAATAACTGCGATTCTGCACGAGATTCCCCTCCGCTTTCTCTTGTCTATAGACCTTGTGAAGCCACAGACAGACAGAAGGATTATTTTCTCAAATATTCTCTCTTTTACTTCAGTTGGTCTCCCTCATAGTAAACACAACATTAATTTACATTATAAATGTTCATGCAAGATAGAGGAAAACAACACCTTGTTTCTAGTTTCATGCATTTTGCTGTGACCTTTTTATTATTGAATTTAGCTCTATTTTTTTATTTATTACAGAGCAACCAAAGAAAGCAGATTTAAACCTATGTTCTCTATTCCTACTTATTCTAGGATGGGCAATTCTGAAATATTAATATGCCCACAGCGCAACCAGCTCAGACTGTTTGTCTTAGAGCCACCGCTATTATTACTAAATGGCAACATTTCCCCACACATTAATGCAGTGCTCAGCACGCCTATCAGCAAAACCCCCTCCTCCATCCATTTCTATGGCTCCCCGCTTGTGTCTCTCTGCAGTGGCTAATGGCCTGATATGGTGTTAATTATAGAACGCTCATTTATTATCAGAAACGGTAAATATTTCCGTTAGGCCACACGTCATTACCTTGGCAATACACAGAAGGAGAGACAACGAAAGAGAACATAGGGGTTTAGTTGAGAATAATCATATTCAGAGAGCATCCCAATTCCCTTTCCTTTTTATTGTAATACATTTTTATGGCGTATTTCATACTCAGCCCCCGCCGTGTCTTTCACCGCGAAGTGACTTACAATAAGATAATACTTCTATTTTTATCGAGTTCATTTTAACAGCCGGAGTGCTGGAGTGGTTTTCCAGAAATGACACGGCTGGTTTCAAGTATTCACTTCAATCTGTCCATGTCCAGATATCTCTTGGTTGCCACGGCAATCCTAACCAGATGGAAACTCTATTTAGAAGCTAACATGGCACTTGTAGCCAAAGTGACTGCAGGAGGCCAGAACTGTAGGTTAAAGAGCAGGGTTGGGCCCACTGGTCACTTGAACCAGATATGGTAAGTGTAGTCTAGTGCAATTCTTATATATAACTTCCCCACCTTTGTTCAAACAATAAAACATGCAATGCTAAAACGTTTACATTTAATCTCTGCCATATTCAGTATCTGTTGTTTCCATTTATATTATTATTATTATTTACAAAAACCTCACACTAAATACAGCTCTATAAACAACAGCAAACCTTTCAATCCTCTTGGGTACCAGAACAGAACCAGCAGCACACATTCCTACTGTACATAAACAGTAAATCCTTACATCCTATAATCCCCTAGAGTTTCCTGCCTGTTTGTGGTCACTCATGGGGAAAAACAGGAAAGGTATAGCGAGTGATATTTGAATGGAGATGTAGGCCTTTTTATATGTATTATTAGTGCCTGGCTATAATGCATGCCAACAGAGTCTTTCCCACAGCATGAATAATGAATGAGAGGGAGCAGGACATGGTAATTAATGAAGGTCCGTACTCCCAGCTAGAACCTCCCCTAGCCACCCACCAGCGAAACCTTCAATATGAAGGTTGGGTGCAATGGCCCATTTGAAGTCATATGCGGCCTGTTACACCTGTGCCCAGAACATGTCTAATCATATGAACTCAAACCATCTGTGTGGTGGTCTAAGTTGTGCACCATAGGCCTAATTAATAGATAGACATAGCAACATGAAGCTCATTGGGGCAGGGAGGCACATGATTCTAAGTTAAGCGTCACGCCATCGGTAAATTGTAGTTATTTTGCCGCATGCACAGTAGAAACAGAAGAGCACATCACAGCCTGCGACACTGGAGTGCCCGACCTCAAGCCTTACGCATGTGTGCCGTAGTACGGCATAAAATGCTTCAGGCCTAGAGTCAGACCCTGCCCCATTGATTGGTACATTAGACCTCTAGGATTGTTCCGTTGTTCTCCACAGTAGAACTTTTGGTTGTGGTGAAAAATATATTTTAACAACTAATTTACATTTTATACACAGAACAAAACCAGACAATTAAACGGATTGGCAAAGTCATTCAACAGCATGATCTTCAGTGTTTAATCTGATGACATTCAAAAAACGTTAGTACCGAAAAATAACAATAGACCTTCACATCTTTTACCGTTATCGTTTCCCACAAATATGTGCACATCCAAGCTCAGGAAGCCAGTGTAGTCCTGTAGCATAGCCATAAAAAAGACTGTGGGTGTGCCCCTGAAAAACTTGGTGTGCCATATCGAACACCACTAGTCCATTCTTTGGTTGTAAATTAAGCACTGCGCTATCGTTGCACAGGAAATTACGGAGACATACTTGTGAGTGACAATGCTAACAGCCAATGGATATCGACAGTATTACTTCCCGGAAGTCAGAGAGAAAGTGTCAAGCTTATGCATCAGAAGTTCAGCACAGAGTTGCTTATGTGACGTAGTGCTAATGATGACTAGAAGAGCAAGTACAGGATAACATTCCAAATTACAGTATAGCCCTAGATTTAGTTTGAGCATTTCGGCTGCCTCTTTGGTTGGCACAGGCACACCCTGGCACACCCCGGCTTACCGTGGCTATGCCAATGGTGTAGTCCCCAAAGCCTATTTGGTTTTTCTGTTCAGTATCTACAGAATATGTAGGTTAGACGAGTGCGTTAGCTGCAATGAATTTAGGCAACTTAAGGAGTGTCCTTCCATCCTGGTTCTACTGTCCCAGTTTCTTAAGTTGTCTTGACCCTGCTTACTCAGGGCACAAAGGCTGATTAGGGTTAATGAGTCTTGGGACTTCAGTGGTCACACAGGAGCAGTTTAGATTTTCTCCGGATCCCCCAAGTAACACCTATACAAGATAGGTATACAGTCGTTATACAACAATTGATACTGGGAGCTACATCTTATTAGACTATAGAGACCATAGTTTAGCTTCCCATCTGATTGTTGAACTAATATGTAAGGAAGGGCGCTATTGCCCCGTTTTCCTCCCTTTCCATCTGCACTTAAAATTTTACTTAATTTAAGGTACAGATCAACTATTTCAAGCTATTTGTAAGATAATACACATTTTGTGAAAATAACCAATCTCCCCGCATTTTGCTATTGTACCGTCCTCGGTGCGTGTTGAAAAATGCTTCTACACGCTATAGGAATATAGGAACTTAAACAAAGTGCCGAAAACCGCTCACAATAACAAATCCGTAGTACTACGCTTTGCTTCAGAAAGCGTTTCGACGCGTGGAGCGGTGCCGCGGAAGGATATTGTTAGCAAGAAAATGACTAACCCTGCCTTTTAATTGACACCACTATCCCGCTGAACTTGTGGGTATGTTGTCATGGTTCCCTTGGAGGGGAACTCTGCCAGCTCTTTCTGCCTCTGCCCATCTCTACAGATATGCAGCCAATCAGTGAAGCGGTTTATTAAATGCCACAGCACTCAGGCGAGGAGTTTCAAACCAAAACAATGGTTTTGTAACATGGATGTCAACCACAGGAGCAATTGCAGACATACTGTATTGAGGATTGACCTAGGTCAGAGAGTGAGAGAACTAAAAGGAATCTGGAATATATTGGACGTTGTAACACACAATGTGTGAATATTTAGGAACATGTTACTGCATATGGTTGCAGGGTGCCTATCTTCAAATTATTTTTTGGTTTCTTAATTCATTATTGTGTTGTTATTTTGTGAGCACGCATTTCTTAAAACCCTGTTGCCGTTTCTCCACTACCTTCTCTCATCCCTACTTCCATTCCAGCCTGCTGATTGGGGGGGGGGGGGGGGGGGGGGGGGGGGGGGGGGGGGGGGGGGGGGGGGGGGGGGGGGGGGGGGGGGGGGG
>JAODUK010078477.1:0-15687 GCA_027564635.1 Typhlichthys eigenmanni | reverse complement strand
CCCCCCCCCCCCCCCCCCCCCGCTGTAAGGCTTAATCCGATCTCTTAACGACACCAGTCGCTCACAAACCTATGCAGTGTTTAACTGCACAGGAGTTGTAACTCAAACTTCAAACTATTTCACGCGAATACAATATATTAGGATTTCATTGTATACACATTTAGTCAGCATTGGGTTAACTATAACTGGGTTAACCATAACCATAATTATCAAGTTGTATAGACCATATAGACTGTGGTTCTATATAAGCCATACTTTGCTTTTAAATACATGTGTATAGATTGTGAGATTGTGCTTGTGTGTATTTACCAAGATAATGAACACAATGCTACACTACAGATAGTTCCCAGAAGTCTCCTCACTTGGCTTGTAGAACTGGTCTCAATGCTGTGCATGTATGCTGTGCGAATGGAATGACATTAGAGGTCTCTCCCTCTCCCTCTGTCACTCTCCTTCTCCCTTCTTTATCTATCCCTCCCTTCTCTCTCCCTCCCTCCCCCTTCTCTCTCTCTCTCTCTCTCTCTCTCTCACCCTTCTCTCTCCCTCCCTACCTCCCCCCCTTCTCTCTACCTCCCTCTCTTCCCCCTCCCCTCCCCTCTCCCCTCTCCTCTCTCTCTCTCTCTCTCCCCCTGCTCACTTAACAAAAGCCACTGCACATCTCCCAGCCTGACCCAGTAACCTGCATGGCCCCTATCTCCTGGTGACAACCATCCGTAAACTCCCAAACAAGCACTCCAAGACTCCCACCACTTGGGCAAGTCAGAGTCGCTACAAAGGGATGATTATTGTAAGACTTCAGCTGTTATGTACCTTCTGAATGTTTTTCACTTGAAAATTAAGATGACAGAGGATGACATAATGGTTCATGTATGCCATACTCTTGTTAAAGAAGAGAACGTGTTTAATCTGTGAGTAATCTCCATTTTAAGGAATAAGGAATTCAGCAAATCCTACAGTGAAGTGAAAAGCTTGGGGTATTATTGGTTTATCAAATAAAACCGGTTATTAATCATTTGTAATCTAACATTGCAATTTTTGTGGCACCACCTGCTAACATGGAGACAATATGCACTTTGCAATACATCTTTCAAATAATATAATGTAGAAAAAACACAAACATGTCCCAAGCTTACCCCTTGATTTCCTTTGAAACAAATTGACGGTTGACTCGGTAAGGACCCCTGTGATGACAGAATGAACAACATGAGAGAGGGGGAGAGATATATTCGTGCGCATTAAAGGAAAATACTTCAGTCGTTTTTACAGAAATCTCTAATATGATCTGAATTTACCTTTAGTTTTATAATGCAGCCCGTATCAAATAGCTACCACGGTGGCGATAATCTATGCATTGGATTTTAAACGAGTGCGGCCAGAGGACAACCCGCATGCAGCAGAATCCAAATGTTTATCTGTTAGATAACTGTTTTGGATTTATGGTGTAACTTTCAATAGTTTGAAGCACAAGCAAAACAAGTTGGTTGAGCAGCTGTCTGGCTTCCCGACAATCATAGGGGTTGAGTCGTGGTAAGTAACAATGTAGCCATTTGATTTACGGGTAGTGTGGAGAAGAACAGAGTCTGTGACAAACTTGTTTGAGCGACTCTCATCGACCTGTCTGCCATAAATACATCTTTGCTGTTTAATAAAACAACAGATTTAGAACAACATGAAAAGCCCGAAAGAACGTAAGAACATGCTGTCATTCAAAATATCTAAATGAAAACGCCACAACTTTGACAAGTAAAAGAAGACTAGCAATGTCCTCGCAAAATATATGGGGAACACTGTACCTTGAGATTCTGGTAAGCCTCCAATGCTCTGATGGCAGTATCGGTAAGCTTGACATGGTAAAGAGTTTTGTTGGGAGAATTCCTGTTAATTTTTCCACTCGAGAGATCATAGTGATATTCCTGCCTCAGCGAAGCCATCGCTGGGTTTTCTCTTCTTTGCAATTAAACTGCTTTCCTTTGAGCTCAACACACTCATTCACACGTCACATTAGGAGGGGCTACACACGTCAGAGAAGGCACGGCGTGCCCCGTGTAGATAAACACGCTCCAGCCACACGAAGACATACACAAAGGTTTATTTTCCTGAACACGTTATTGTCGTGTTAATTAATCCTACCGAGAAGTAAGACTCAATAATATTAAGCATAAATATGTTGATAAATAAGTTAAGTGGTGTTTTTTTTATATATCAACTACTGTAATTAACGCTATAGGTTTTTATAACACAGCACCCTCTCGAGCAAATGGATGATGCATAACATTAGATCATGTCTTATTTAATAGTGGTTTATAACACGACATCCCTCAGTAGACTAGTTATATAAATTACTCCTGTCTGTGTGCTTTGGGTATTGTGATGGTTGACTTATTAATTTGCCGATTTTCAGTAATCTTAGGCTATGTTTTTGCCAAACCTAATCATTTTTCATTTCATAGCATGTGAACAAAAGTAACCTACCATATGGTGTGTGAGCAAATCTCCATTGTTGAATGAATTAAGTATTACATTTCCAATATTAATCCACTGAATATGACAAATAGCCTTATTTAGCTGGACTGTAAAGAGGTACGTGAAGAGTTAGAAATGGTACAGTCTGTCAAAGGAAAGCAGATCCAGAATGTGGGTCAGTTTGCAAGCAGTAATCCTTAACAGCAAAGATGCTTACCCCAAAGGGTAAATGGGCTTAATTATCTGTGTTTCTGACATCCATCTAAATGTCCCTTCTTGGACAAGACCCAGCAGCGAAAGTAAAATCAGGAATAGCTAAAACTGATACTCGATCAAATTCCACTGCTTTCAACTAGACTGTGTAGCTAGTGTTGCTAGCTCACATGCCAACTAACACAACTTGACTAATTGGTTGCTAATCTAACCCATTTATGATCTGCATAACTGTGACAGAAAGAAATAGAAAATGCTGAAGGTTGTCAACGCAGATGAGCCTGACAAGTAAGCCTATTTATTTCAGCCTATTGCTGAAAGTACGTAGCCGAGTGGGGGTGGAGGTTCTGGAGGGTAGAGAGAACAGGTGGTGATGAATCTTTGCACGTCACGTTACACAGTTCCATGAATCACAGATTTGGAGAAGCCAGTGTAACCACCAACAGTGAGATCCATTGCAGACACCGTTCTCTACACCTCTACAAGTAGCATTATATGTTCACTCTATTTGAACAACGCCCTGTAATTAATACACTTGCTTCATTATAACAGTGGATCTTGAGATTATCTGTTTTAATTTCAGCATGACTAAACATTTTTGCTTATCACATTCTCTGTGTGTGTGTGTGTGTGTGTGTGTGTGTGTGTAGTGGGGAAGGTTGGGGGGGAGATTGGAATTTCAAGAACAAAGCTTGAAAACCGCTGTATTTGAAAAACAACAGCCCTGCCCCCTTTTAATAAGAGTCCCCCTTGTTTACATCCATCGTCCACTAGCGAATTCCCGCCCATTCCCCCCGTCCCCCAGCCACCCTTACGTGACTCTGCCGCCTCATCTACTCTTTTTCTGGGTGCCATCTGCTGCGGGGCTAGCAACGCCCCCCTGGGGGGTGCCGCGCCACACCTGAGGTTGCAGCGTCCCGGGACCCCTGCCCACGGTGTTCGCCCACGACTCCGTCCTCTGAGCTGGGCTGGAACCCACACATTTTACCAGTTCACCTTACACTTTAAATTGATAGCATTTAGCAGATGCTTTTATCCAAAGTGACTTACAATATGTAAGTTTGTCAGTAGTTGCAGTTGAACAGCTAATGTGCGGCGGTTGTAATCAACCGACGTTCTGTTGACAGCAGCATGACAGCAGCATTTCATCAGGGATAACTAAGTTATACATTTACAACAAACAGTAACTTATATACACTATTCAAGTCCCAGGAGTAAACACTAGACGCCTAGTAGCAACATAGTGCCACGACAAAAGCAGGAATAAATTTTTTGTCCCATTTTTGTCATGTTTATTTTTTATTCTTTTAGTAGTTGCTGTCATATGCTTGCCACTGTTAAACGGACAATAGCCATTGCAGAATGGCAAGCATTGTAAGAATGAACTGGTCATTTATCACTTGAGTGATTACAGAGGATAGCAGCTTTTATTGTGTTATCACACTTCATAGAGTGGCAGATAAGTCGTGTTATGATTCTGGATGTTATGGCCCAGTCCTGTTATGTGGCGACGAGTTGCAGACATAAATGGGAGCCAGAGACATAGAGTCATCACATCATCATTAAATATGCTTGTTTGTCTGTATGTAATACCTTAGCTTGAGACAGGCTAAACCTCATAAACCTTAATAAGTATGCTTTACAACATGTTTATTCTATTGAACACGCACGCACGCACACATTAGGCACACACAGTAACACACACCCACACATATCACCCACACATATCTACTGCTGCACTGTGAGATCCAAGACCACATTACAGACAAGACAGTGGAAATGATTAGGAATAGGAGTTGGCAAGGGAAGGAAAAGACCAATCCCAAAGCCACACATTGTGTGCATTGCACACAGACAGACAGACAGACAGACAGACAGACACAGTACATAGTGTTTTTTCAGCTGGCATGGTGCTTGTGGCAAAGTGATTGGGTTAGAGTAGACAGAGTAGAGAAACGCCTTCTTAGCTGAAGGTACAGTAGCACCTACATCAACACTTAAAATGCACTTACAGGTTCCCCACATAAGCAAAACTTTATTGTTTAGTATGATTCTCTAATCTAAATGGGCAGTATCTATGAGCATTTTATTATTTTTCTTTAATGGGATAGTAGGATAGGTTAATAGGATGTAATATTAATAAAACGTTGGGGGGAAAAATGATTGGTCCAATTTGTGGTTGGTACAATACTGGAGGTGGCTGCAGCCTTGTTGCCTGCCAACAGATCTGGGATCACTTACCATAATACCGGTTGGAGTTTGCATTTTAGGTCTGAATTTGTTTTAGTGTTCAGAGTAGCTGCTGACTATGTAAATTTGGAGGTTGGGAAGACAATCAAGATGGATATCACATAGAATGATGCTGTTGTGTCCATGTATTGGTCTTGTTTAAATCTTGCTACTGCCATTGAAAAGTGATCCAATAGCAGACAAACCATGCACCCGCATGCCACTAGACCAGGGAAGAGAGGACAAATGGCTTGTCAGAAGTCTGAAATCATACAACGATTTATATAGATCTGACAGTCAATGTGAACAGTTGCTTGACTCATTATGTGGCATGTTAGCATTGAACGCATCTAAGACTAAACAGCAACAAGCAACCTAGAAGACTTTCAACCCTGAAGGGTTACCTCATTCTGCTGATCTGTGTGGTTCAGTATCAAGACATGGGCAAGGTTACAAAAACAACTTCCAGACAATATCTGTGACTCAGTCTGCACGTCCTCTCCCTAGATCATCACGAGTTCTTATGGCAGTGTGCTCTCTCTTCAGAGCAGTTTGTACGACTCCCTTCATAGCAAGGAGGTGCTGGAACGACACAGAGCCTAGAGTCTGGCAATATGATTAGCATATACAGATTCATAATGATTACTTACAGGAAGTGGTTTTCAAATCGTTTGAGTGATTCATAGTTTGCGACCCCCCTTGTTTTAAGAGCACAAAATAACTAATACAATTCCAAACTGAGAGCACCATTGTAATGACCAATTATTTAAGAAATATATCATTAAGATGCCATCCATCCATCCATCCATCTTCATCCGCTTATTCATAGTCCGATCACGGGGGCAGCAGCTCCAGCAGGGGACCCCAAACCTCTCTTTCCCGAGTCATATTATCCAGCTCTAACTGAGGGATCCCGAGGCGTTCCCAGGCCAGTGTGGAGATATAATCTCTCCACCTAGTCCTGGGTCTTCCCCGAGGCCTCTTCCCGGCTGGACGTGCCTGGAACACCTCCCTAGTGAGGCGCCCAGGGAACATCCTTACCAGATGCCCGTACCACCTTGTAATTAAGATGCAATACAGAAATTCAGATTTTCACACTGAAAAACATCTGGTGGCTGACAGTTACCAGTACTGCCTGGGACTCCCTTGTGAGGTTCACAACTCTTTGTGAGGGACCCTTGAGGGATGATGGAGCCTTAAATATGAGATGGAGACCAGTTTTGTAGACATGTTGGCAGTGTGTTCATGAGACACAATGGAGGTCAGTGGTGGTTGAATACTTTGGCACACCTGCTGAGGGGCTAATTCATGGCAAAAGTGGAAAAAGAGGATTTAATATTCAGGTAAGGATGACAGTCAAGGCCATAACAAATGTTCAGCGTCACTTTTATTATATTTCGTAGAGATGTGTGTTCTCCAGCCATTTATTCATATCTTAATGCTGTAGGATTGTAGCAAACATTCTACATCAAATTATTTCCTATAGAGTTTCTCTTGAGGTCCTTATCGATGAAAGTTTGACTCACAAATGCACTGGTAGGCCAGTTGTAGAGATGCTCAGCCTAGGCAGAGTCCTCGCTTTGATGCCTGAACATACAGTTAAAACTGCCCTGAAGGTGGCCAATGGGAGGAATGTGGAGCCAATGTGTCACTTCCAAGGCATGTTGGCAGTAAAAAGATCCAAGATTACAACCGTCTCATGGTCTGGAATACGCCGAGCCTCCAGTAGCATGTGGTGAACCTTGCTCTATGTGGCCTACACTATGCGGGCAGCCTGTATGTTCTGCTGTTCACAATAGCCTAGAGCAACTGTATATGTTAACAGCAACAACACATTGTGTTAAGAAAGGAACAGGACTCAAAATAAGTCATATATACCTACTGCAAAGGAAAAGTAGCATTATTATTTTGTGATGAGTCTGGCAACAAGGACACTTATTTATATTTTATTTTGGGACTAAACAGGATAAACATCTGTAACTTAATCTGATTTGAGATGATTGCCATGGCAACCGTGTTATCAGAAGTGACCACATCTTTGCTTTGTAATACCAGTAATGAAGAAGGCAAACCTAGGAATTAAATACATACTCAAAGAGTATATTTTCACTCCCAGTAAGGCTAGGTAGTAATTTCTCCCATAAAGTGAAACAATCAGTCCTTTGAGCCAGGTGTGTCTCTATACGCATGTTGTGAGTGACAGCTCTGCACAGATAAAGATACAGATATAGACTCCCACCACTCAAGACCCAGGTGTTTGGTGTTTTATTGAGATTCTAGCTAGGCGTTGCACAGCTGAAGCCTTTACAGTGGCTGCCCGTGTGTGACTAATCATTGCAAGCAGAGGCCGAGACTGTAGTCAAAGGAGGAGTTGTTCTGTATCGCACTGATCTGAAAAGCTTCCTCATAGTGTAATTGTCCGTCCTAATCCTCATGGCTCCTCACATCTACAGTATTCCACGCCTATAAGGGGGGGGATATAGCGCCTGCCAGGCCAGAGGTTCTCTAGAAGAAAAGGCCAAACAACAGGGCTGTCTGTTTACAACCCAAACATCACGGTTGGGTGTTTTACATTATTGTTGTGTATGTGGACCGTGTTAGGTTCAAATATTGCCCTGGTGCTGTCATAGCCAGCACTAACTGCCCCATATACAACAACAATAAAAAGGGATTGGATAATTAGGGGCAGGGGCAGGTTTCCCATAACCACAGGGACATGGCAAACCAGTAAAGGGCAGGCACCAGACAACTATGGCAGTAATAACAACACCAGGAGTCTTGCATACCACAATTTAATGAATGGCAGACTGCTTTGTAGTGCCACAACACAACATGCATGGATGGTGTTTAAACGCAAACTATTTGGGACAAGATTGTTGGGTTATACCCTCATTATGATTTTTGTGCAGTTTAATATAAAGGTTGACACTATTTCCTAAATTAGAGTAGTTGTAGTAGTATTTTTTTATTTTATTTTTTAAACACATCTGAAGTAAGGTTGTTTATGTAAACACAAAAATGCACGTGGTCCTATTTGTTGTTTTATGTCAAATTGCCTAAATATATAAATGTAATGGCCTGAAACTGACTGTAGCCTGTTTTAGTCCCCTATCAGCTGGCAATTACATAACTATATGGCTCATGTTAAGGTGGACTATCATTGTAATACATTATTGTCTGACCCTAACTAGGTTGTGTAATGGCATCTGATTAACAAAGCCAACCACGGAATTAGGTTTCTGACTCACAAATATGCGTCAAAAACAGGCCATAGTGCACTCTAAAGGCAGCTGAAGTTATGAACATCTCCTTTGTGCTGCTGGAGCAACTCATTTTACAGCAGCTGCATTTATTTCTAATGTAGTGATTTTACCCTCTAGCCTATTTTTTTCATTATAGCTGGAAATATAGACAGTCTAGTCATCGCTGACCTCAGAAAATAGCAGTCTCATAGAGTAGTAGTAATGTATCTCTTTATTCCATGAGCACGGCTGGTCAATATGTGAAACATCTGAATAACAAACAGCCACACAAACCACATCTGTTGACACATTGCTGCTTGTGAAAAGCGGCCCGGTGTTTCTTCTGTAGCCACAGCATGACTTTGTCTTTGCCTTTGTGGGTCAAAATAGGAGAACGACAGTCGCCTCATCAAAAGCTGCGTGTAATCTCTTTTGAATGCCAAAGGATCAGGATGCAACTAGAGAAGCATGCTGCAAGCCTGCATCTTATGTCTGAGTGCTACGCAGCTCATCCTCAGTGTTGGGCAAGTAATACGTTACTTATTACTCCTTCAAAAAGTAATACAAGTAATTAGTTATGTTACTCGTTACATTACTATATTACTTTTACAATCACTACCCTGCCTCCTCCTTCCGACAAATGATAAAACATCTGGACTCTTCCCTGTAAAAGGAACACAGGACATGGTTTTGACAGTTTGTCCTAAATAATATTACTTTATTTATTACTGGATATTAAGGGTAATTAGTTACATTACTCGTTACATTACTATATTACTTCCACAATCCCTACCCTGCATCGCCCCTTCCGATAAATTACAACATGTGTAGCCAGCTCATTTTAGAATTGAATCCTCTTTATTGGAACAATAATGAACCTTAGGAGTCAGCAATCAGCCAAAGTGAAAACATTGCAGCCTCTCAAACCAGATGATTGACAGGTATGTTCAATTAGCCTACCATATGTATGCTAGGACCAGCAGAATAATACAGGCATGTTGTCATAAGATGGAAGCCTGGGGGGGTGGGGGGAAATCTCATTCTTGTAACTCAGTAATGTAACATTACTTGGATTAGTAATTGTAATATTATTATCATTTGTTACACTACTAGTCACTGACAAAAGTAATAACATTACAGTAACTAGTTACTGCTCATCCACACCATCCCCTCACCCGAGATTACCCAGACAATTTCAACTATCCCACCCAGAGCACCGTAGGGAAATAGACGAACGCAGGCAGTGAGACACTTAGCTCCCCCCGCAGCCCCTCATCTTGAGGATGACTCACGCGGACCACAGACGTCATCCGATTCAGGGCAGGTGCCTTTGTGTTACCAAACAGCGGGCAGCACAGAGGTTCCCAAGGTGGACAGACAGAGAGATACATAGATAGATAGATGGAGGGAGGGAGGGAGAGAAAAATGAAACAGTGGAAATGAGACCATGTGGGGGGAAACATTGAGATAAAAAGAGGGGACGGTAACAACAGGGTGGACAAATAGTGGATGTGTATAAGAACAGGAGAGAGAATATAATAGAACAACTGTATGTCGCTGCTTTTTCAAACTAAGCTTAATTAAATGATTCTGTACTCATTTAAAATAACTCTATATACAGTGAGGTAGATACTTTAAGGTGACTATGAAAGCATAACTGGATGAAAAAAACATATATATATATATATATATATATATATATGATCCATCTATTTAATTCAGTTTTTTAGTTAGGCCTAAACATTGTTATACTGCAGCTAAATGAGGTCACATGAGGGAAGGTTTGCAACATGGGTCTGCTGCCTGTCAAACAAACACTTTGCTTGTGGAGTACTTACCGTAAATGTCTGTTGCAAACAAACCATTCAGTTCTTGGACATTTTGTGCTAGGGTTGTGCTCACGCTCAACACAAAATGTCACGTTTGTTTTGAAAGGGTGTGTGTTGGACAAGGATGTTTGCTACATTATGCCCATTCTTTTTTGTTGAGAGAATCTGCCATTAGGGTCTAAAATGTAGAATGACACAGAGTGTGGATAGTGAGACCATAGTTTGAATGTGTCAAAGTATGAGTTGCCTAACTGCTGTTTTGATTGCATATAGTTTGTGAAATATTTTCTTTGTTTGTTATTAATATCTGAGAAAGCATATACAGTGTCTAAACAGATTATTAAAAAAAACAATTTGCTTTGATATAGTCAGAGATAATAGGTGATGTTTCAGCAGAAATATAAGATTTAGAAGCAGTTTGGAAGAGTGTCAGTGGACTGATATTATTAGCTTGACACATTCCAGCCTTTCCTGAGGTTCAGCGTGTCACAGAGTTTTGACAGTGCTAAGGAACGGGAAGAGGCTGTGACTAAATAAATAAATAAGAAAATAATAATAAGAAAATCAATGAATGTATATGAATAAATATGATGTATATGAACTAAAGGAGAATGTCTTACTGTGTGCAGTGCTTACTTTCATGACCAACATTGATTTGTCATCAAATTTAACATAAATGCAATTAAGTCATATTTTCGGATTGTGTATTTCCTCTGGAATTGTTTTCTATACAGTATATATTGACTAAAGTGGCCTCAGGATGGCAGGGTTTTGTTTGCAAAGATGTCTGTAGATGATATGGAAAACAACACTGTTCAATCGCAAGAAACACATTACTTCACACACTTATAATCATGAGCTTTACGTGAAATGAACTGCAGAACATATTTTGCAGTTCCTGAAAAGTATGATTCTAAAATTAGCATCCATATGCAGAAGTCTCTATGGCAACGTGGCATTACAGGGCCTTAATTAGCTGGCAGTTAGGACACGGGGGGCCCTTCACCCATCTAGGCTGGCCTCTGGGACAAGACAAGCCAGAGAGTACAGACTGGTGTAGCAGGCCATTATTATCGGCCCATGTGTAATAAATATCCACAGTGCCCTTTTCCCTAGACTGGCATGGAGCAACAAATATTATGATGATTCTAAGGGTGTACTGCTTCAGTGTTTTTTCACCCCCTGGAGCTATTTTGCTGCATAAGCAGGCCTCATGTGTATATTTGTACATCATTGTTTCTTCTAAGTTTGTATATTGGTTTTCTGCAATATCACAGTGTCACAGCATACAGTAAATCTAAACTCCAAAGCATTTAGAGACCTCACCTTCTATTTTGGAAGTGATGTAAGAATGAACAAGTGCTGTGTTTTATGTACTTTATAAAGGGTGTTGTGTGGCAGGTGGTGTGGGTATTTAAACGATTCATGGAAGAAGCGGCTCATTAACTGTCTGTCTGTAAATGTGTACTTGTTTCTGCAGGATGAGTCTCCAGAACTGGACTGTGTGGACAAGTAGCAACATCTGAAAATGTTCACAGTGTGAAAAGACATCTGGACACTTCCCTGTAAAGTGAACACAGGACATGGAAAAAAAAAACGAAGTTTGTTCATTTTGACAGTTTGTTCTTCGAATATACATTTTATAAATACCTGTGCATGCAGAACACATTCTTGTTGATGTGATGGCCCAGCAAATATCTCTCTTTGTGAAAGACAGGTTTAGATGGTCAACGATGAATTACAATAATGTCCACATCAAATATCTAAAACAACATGGCCACCACGGACCGATAAACACCATGTCCAATGCCCATTTTCTCCCAGGTCTGACACATCAATGTATTTAAATCACACACAAATATTGAAATTGTCACAAAACTCATTAAAACTCATGTTTAGTAAAGGCAGATGTCTCTCAGGGATATGAATCTGGTTCATCTTTATTTGTAATGTGTGTTTCATTACATATTATCAATCATGTATGTAGGTGTAGCATTTCTTGAGTCACATTTTGGTTTGTTATGACACTGTAAAGAACATTTAGCCTTTTTTGGCTTACTAGATAAGCATGTACTGTACTATAGTGCACTTTTTAAGAAGTGCTCTATGTTCTTTACACAATATAGTTATGTGTGGTATGTGATGAATCTCAGCTTGAGCCAAAACAACATTGTGTCATGGCCGCTTGTAAATTCAATTTAATCAAAAATGTCAGTAGCACTCTGACTGTTTTCAGTGATTAGGAGCTGAGAGGCTCTAAAGGAAATAAAGGGGCTTGTCATATTTTATCTGGACGATGGACAAGGTGAGTCAGTCTGGAAGCAACGGCTGCAGAAGCTCATTCAATATGTCATCCAAATCAGAAATAATAAAGAAAATGAAACAGAACAGAAAGAGAAAAAAACCTTTGAATCAAATATAATTACACAAATGTTATTGACTATAATAACATTATATTTTTACCAAAAGTATTAAGTCTAATTGTACAACAAATTACTTTAAAAGAGACAAATATAAAAGTAAGAGTTGCAGATAAACAAAGAACAAAGAGCTGCAACCACAGTTGCAATGGAAATACAATGGATAGATCACAGATGTTGAATGATAAAGTCTGCCAAAGCATGTACTGTGCTCTTAGAGACATTGAAAACAGGCTTACATCTTCCACGTTGCCTTTCTGTGTATGCATGTGTGTGTGTGTGTGTGTGCATGTGCATGTGTGTGTGTGTGTGTGTGTGTGCGCGAGCATTTGGATGAATATGATTGACCAATGATGGAGTGTCCGTGCTCATCCGTGTGAGTGTAAATCTGTGCCGCTGTTGCAGTTATCTTAGTTTCCATAAAATTAATATATGCGGTTAAACCAGCCAGCCTTGTGGGCTTTGCTGTTACCCATGACGTCATCCACTATTATTTATTCATCTCTAAATACTGGACATCATGCTCTAGCTGGGAGCCGCCTGTTGCCTTGGCAACCACTTGAATTACACATCATCTGGACATAGTTTTATCTAATTATAAAAGCTTGATGTTAACCATTACCCTTTTGTGATTTCACTATTTTTGAACAACAAAGTGCAATACATATTACTGTGGGTTTGTGTTCTATTATGTTATTTGCTTTCAGTGCCTTTTATCTTATTACATGCCTACGAGTGCAAGGCAAGAATGGCACCAGTTTTGTTTCAAGCAAAAGTCCAAAGGCTGGTCGTGTTTCTAGTTGAATTTGCGTCCTCTCTCATTGTGCAGTGTTAAGTGCAGGTTACATAACGGATGCAAAACCAAGATATATAGTCTTCAAGACAAACACATAGGATAGAGCCTTATACGCCTGATGTAAATTTAGAAAAGCAAGGCCATCATTTTCTGCTTCAGTGACTGCCATTGTTCCATCCCATATGAAAGAACATGTCAATTACAAGCACAAAAAGAGCAAGCTAGCTGTGCAAAATCGGAGGTTTCACAAGGGGAGCCGATGTGTGACTCATCTCATCAAATGACCTGCTTCTGATCAAGTTCTGATAGTGCTACTTGTTATATTGGTACTGTATGCAGCCATATGGAGTTCCTTTCTCACCTTGTCATGTTGGTCAAGTTACTCAGGAATAGTAATAAGTTACTATTTACTTATTACTCCTTCAAAAATTTATAATATTACTTTACTTATTTCTGGGTATTAAAAGTAATTAGCTACGTTACTAGTTACGTTACTATATTACTTTTACAATCACTACGCTGACAACCTGTGTAGCCAACTCATTTTTTGAATTGAATCCTCTTTATTGGAACAATAATTAACCTTAGGAGTCAACAATCAGCCAAAGTGAAAACATTGCAGCCTCTCAAACCAGATGATTGGACAGGTTGGTTAAATTAGCCTACCATAAGTATGCTAGGACCATAAATATCATTCTTGTAATGCAGTATTGCAGCAATACTTGGATTAGTAATTGTAATATTATTACTGTTTTGGAAAAAATTATTAGTTAAACTACTAGTTACTGAAAAAAATTACAATATTACAGTAAAAGTAACTAGTTACTGCCCAACAATGTTAATAATACACAGTAATACAAGTAAATGCTTACAAGCCTGGATCACTGCACTTTTAATAAAGCACACATCTTAGGACAGTTCAGAGCCTTAGCCTGGTCAGCCCAATCCCTGCCCCCTTGCTGGGTTGTCCTCCAAACAGGGTCAACCAGCACAACATCTGCACTTCAGGAGAGATCACCTTGCCCCCTGATTCAGCTACATGTCAGTTTATGTCCCCCAAAAATGCTCCAAAACATGGGTTACACACTACAGTACTTTGCCTCAGGCAAGGCGGCAAAATGTCTGATAAACTGTTAAACAATGGGCTTCACTGTGTGGTCTCCACAGCAGGTGGGCTGGGAGAGGATGTATTCAAGAAGGGCGGGTGAGGGTCTTTTTGTTTGAAAGCAGAACAATCCGGAACATCTCCTCTCCAACGCCCAAGGCCTTAAAGCAACAGGTGTGTTGACGTTTATTAAGCCGTTTTGCCAGACTTGAACATTGAGAGCATTTTCTAATTTTTGCCATTTTCTCCTCTACTATTATTCACAATTGATATAGAAATCGCTATGGAGACCCCACAGAATGCAGAGAACAGAGGAGCCGTGGCACTAAACATGTTTTACTTTGAAACGTATCAAGGAAAAATGATAAACATTATATAATTAAATTATTGTTCTGACCCATTTCTAAATTTCATATCATATATAACTTGTTGGCAATAGCTCAATAGATCATACGCCCATATACCAGCCTATTTCTTTTCTCTCCAGAAGAATTCCCTTAATTTCTTCAGAGTGATATAAAGCCCTGCCAACATGCCCTAATTCCTGTAGCACTGCAGGGCATTAACCCACTTTGATCCACATGTACATTGTTAGGTGCTTTATACAGTGTATACAATACCAAGTACAATAAGTGCAGGTAAGCAGCATCACTGCATTACACTGCAGTGTTGTGTGACATGATGTATACAGTACACAACAGTTCTGTGTGCATGCATTTTGTGCATGTATGGAGTGGAGTGGTTTAGGGTTTTGCTAATTTGCTTTCCCACACACACACACACACACACACACACACACACACATATGCACTGAACTGTATTACTACTGATCTGTCTATGGCCCAATGATCTTTCACACTTGGCTAGATGAGAGCTGTCGTTGTGCGCATGAGTAAACAAGTGAGCAGATCAACTGAAAATCTACTTAACAACATTCAACAAGAATAAAATAAGTGAACTCATGATATTGGGGAGAAACAGCTGACTAATAATGTATGTTGTCTCGAAGTTGTTAGACGGATTTAGAATGAATATCCTATGAGTGAAAATACAGAATAACAGAGAAACTTTTATATTATTCCCTTCCCATAAAGTATACATGATTTCAATAAAGGTACATCAAATAGTATAATTCACCTGGCTCCTATTTTAGTATATGACATTACTCCATTTTGGATTATTTCAAAAGAAAAACATGGATAATTGATTAAACATAATCAAATTACAGGGTGTTGTCAAAATTAGCTATATAGTAAAGACATAATGTATGGTTATCCAACAAAGCAATGGCAATACACTATCAACAACATCAATTAAACCTGTTCATCCCTAAGTGGGTCGTGCACGTAACTCACCCCCATCCCCACAACTTGTCGAGTTATGGTTATTT